>JAPWLS010000350.1:0-172608 GCA_028551675.1 Tineola bisselliella | reverse complement strand
AAAATATACCCTTTTAGTAATAACTATATTCTTTAATTTATCTCATGTTTGTGAATAAAACTTAGTATTACTCAGTTCTGATGATTTGACATTCATCAATATATCTTAATTCAACTCGAATGAACAGGTGAAGATGGTCATGTACCTACCTAGCAACCCTCTACCCCTTTGAATTTTCCTCCCGCTTATATGGAAATTCATCCCTTAATAATATAGTACTTATTTAACTAATATTGGCCAATGATTTATGATCGTGATCGTCTAGTTTAGAGTGGCAGAACATCTACGTTGTGATTGTCTAATTAAATATGGACCGCTACGTTGTGTAATTTATAGAATTAAATGTTATAGTAAGAATTCATAGAAAGAGACACAGAAAATACAGTTAGTGATCACCTGAAAATGTACGCACAAAGAGAAAATTTATAAATCAAAATTCATAATACAAATAAGTAATTGAACATGCAACTTAGCTCTGTACCGCCGCCTCGTACACGCCGTCCCGCGGATGATCTCGAACACACTATCACTCGCGATTAATAACATATGGGCCACGCGAATTTAATGTATAACGAATACGAGTAGTAGTACGAACCGCACGAATTTTACGCGAAACGATTAGAAATGAATACGAGAAGGAACTCAATTTAATGTCAGCCTTTCTATAAAATGGATTACTCATTTTGAGTAAATCGTCGACGAACTGGGGCCTCCCTTCCAACCTACAGCCCCACCACCTTTGTCTTAGAAGAAGGAGACGAAACCCTTCGACAAGGTCCAACAGAAGCCATTGCAAAATCTTCTAAGCTAAAAGGGGAACGAGCGGTTGATCTAGTGATCAGGTTATGGGCCCTACCGATCTAGAAAAGAGAGAACAAAAGAAACAACCTGTATGAAGATAACAGAATGTGTGAAGATGTGTCCTCAATCGGACGTGACCTATATCCCGTAAATAAAATCCTTGTATGAAGAATAATAATAGATGTATTGTATCCTTATTCGGATACGATAATAGCAGAATAAGCTGTGGAGAAAATAACTAATCCTCGATGCAGAAATAAAATATAATTGTTGATTATATTGATGGCCGTTGAAGAATCCATAGATGATAAATACATATGTGGTGAAAACCACTGAAGAATTGTTGAAAGTAGTTACACGCAGACAGAACTCCTGAAGAATTGTGGAGAGTAGTTGCACGCAGACCTATGACAACATGGGGAGCCTGAAATCCCTACGCTAAACCCTAAGGCTGACAATGAGGGGGTTGGTGAATACACACGCAATAAACGTACTTATCCTAATTACTTACTCCCGTTTCCGACGCACTGACTCTAATACAAAACGCACACTACAACCGCGTAAAACCGAAGTTGATCAACTTTGAACGTTAATTACTTTTACGAATTATTTACGATTTAGACGTTGTTGCTCTTCCCGCGACCGAGGCCCAAGTTGGCATAACTATCGACACTAATTATCACGAGAGAGAAAGTTGTTTCTCCTTCAAAGACCGGAGCCCGAGTGCCCAGTGAATCCTTATTCGTCCTTTCACGAAATCTCCCCACGCGCGCAAATGCAGTTTTTTTGTCTGCCCGAACCCAACGTCATCATAAACATTAGACTGTGTTCACATAGGAGAGAATGTTATTATATAATTTAATATAAAATTAATTATTTATCATAATTAAATATAATAATTATTATATAATTAAACTTCAACGTTTATGCGAGTCTACATTGAGAAGATAGAATTGTGTAACTTTATTTAAAATTCAATTTATTTTAATGAATGACATCGTTATTCAATATAAATTGTATAATATAAAAAGTAAACATTTATTGTAATATACGGTTATTCGCGGACGTAATTTGGTTAATTTAATCTAGTTAGAGACGTCATCATTATTATATTATGAAAATAAACGCGATAGTAATCCTCATAAAGTTTTATATTAATTAAACATTTATCGTACATTGTAATTATAATATAATTGTACAGTCGAACCTGGATAAGCGAGAATTCAAGGGTCCCGAATGTTATTCTCACTTACGAAGGTTTGGGAGTAGTTATAAAGGTTGATAAAAGTCGAGGAACATGACGCTTAGTCGCCTTGCGAGGTTTTAAATTTTCATTGAAATATTATTGTAAATATTCTTACATACAGAGGTCCAGATATGAAATGGGCGTTAGAAATGACTCGCTCTCACTCATAGAGGTATTTGGGGTTAAAAGTGACGGACCTGGAGGGCTACTCAGGTTCCGAAGTTTCGTGATACGGCCGTCACTTCTATAGTTTATGTGAATTTTGGCACATAAGCTCGTAAAAAGTCCTGTTAAATGTCCATATAATGAGTATTGTGTGGCTTATACGTCGTGACGTCGCTGTCAAATCCATAATTTCGTGAATGATTACGTAAGTGTTCCTGAGTAGGAAACGTCCGTATTTTCATCCGAAGTGCGCCTGAGTAGCACCCTGACTTATTCTCGCTTAGTCCAGTATAAGTAAAACTTAGAACGTATTTTCCGTAAGCATTTTTAAAATCGTCGAATGCATCTGTTGTTTTCGTACGGACTTTGTGGCGTTGAATATCGCTGGGTAAATATGGACGTAAAGTTTTTATCTCTTTACTTGGGCGGAAAGTTGATGAAACATTGTTCTGTTGTTCGCTATGACCGGTACATAGGTTTTTCTGTAACTCCCGTGCATGTTATTTGATACTTTTGTGCTAACTTTCGTGTTTATCTCCTTTTGTTTGGTTTTTTTTATCTCTTTCTTTTTCAAGTGTGTGTGTGTAGGTTAGCATTAATAATTATTATTATATAGTGTATGTATATTATATAACGAATTAATTCTTAATTAAATGTACAAAGGAAGGTAAAATTGCTACTAAAAATTTAAAGTAAAACCTCAAAATTCTATGTAGAAATATTATCAAAGAGATAAGTGAAATGTGGTATTTTGACTCAAATGTGTAGAGAAAAGTTAGTACAAAGGAAAGTAAATTCTTTCATAGATATTAGACTGAATTATTTTGTATCCCACGTTTGAAAATCGCTACTGTAATTATGTGTTCATTTAAAAAAAAACCTCCAATACGCTGTTGCAAGTTAAGCTCTAAGACTATCAGAATACGGTTGTGATGTTTAGTTTCGTATGTGCAAAATACATAGTAAAGTCACTGAAACATTGCAGCCTCACGAAAGCCTGCATTGTAAACATTGCATTTCAGTTAGCAGTAAAAAGGTTGTAAAATCACAAATGTGTTTTCTTACATAGGAACGTATGTTCGTAGTCGGTAAATAGACGTCGTGACGTAAAACAAGCTGTAGAATAATACGCTGTGAATTTATTTTGTATTTACATTCTACAATTCATGAATAGATTTGTATTTTCGGTTCGTCTTATTTCATTGGGGACTTGCATGGCGTAGTGGTTACCGTGTCAGTCTGTTTCGCAGACGAAACAAATACTGTAATCCGCCTAAAACACGGTACTCTCATAACGCGGGGTCTTTCCCACGTTATATTTCTGTACTGTGTGTCGATTGTATTCTTCTAAAACTACATTTAAAAGAAAAATTAACCGTGAATCATTTGTACATAACGCGTTATACGGGGTCATACCAAAATGCTCGTATAACGCGTTTTCCTATAACGCGGAATTATCTACCGTGTTATAGAGGGGATAACTGTAATTGTTCGTAAAATATAAGTAAGATATTAGATTAGAGTTAGAGCATTGTATATGTATCTATATATTTTTTGACTCCCAACTTTCAAAGAATATCTATCATTCGGTTAATATTAAATGTCTATGATCTTTTAACAAACTACTATATATCACAGTATAAACCAGTCATTTATCTCTAAGCATTATTCTTAGTAAGAAATGTAGGATTTTTTAATTGGAATTCATTATTGAATATGCTAATTAGTAAAGAAGGTTAGATGCATGGATGTGTAAAAGGTGTTATGCTCACATGTTCGACTTGAAAGAAATAATAATAGCGGGTTTGATTATATTTGTCATAAGATTTATTGACAGGGATAAATAAATGTTGTATTCGAGACGAATAGAAGTGCACGGCGTGGCTCACGTTCGACCTTCGTCTGGCCGTCGGGGTTGCGGTCGCTAACCTTGGTAGAACGAAAGGCGTATACTGAAATATGAATACAATACAATGTATTTCCACGTGATAGTCTGATACTCACGTGACACTTCACGTGATACTCACCTATGTATATAAAGCAAATTATAGATATGAAAATAGTTTAGTAGATGTGTTGGTTTATTACTGCCTACCCTTGTTCTAAACCTAGACACCATTTAACCAGTAATATGAGCGTGTGTTGGGACACGTCAACTGGGTCGCTCGTGGAAAACACTAGACACGAGCGCTGATTCGACATCAAAAATCTTTGTATAGTTAGTTAGTACTTATATGAGTAGGTATACTTTTTTAATCTAGTAAAAAACCAATACTGTAGTCAATTATCTTAAGCATGCTATCCGATCCTATAATTAAAATTACAATTTGCAATAGTAGAGCTTTTTTTTTGATATATTGTATTCATGTTATTTTGTATAGAGGTTAAATAAATATCTATTACATATGAAGTTATGTAATGTAATGAAAATAGTTTATTAGCATAGGCATTAAAGGCGTATGACGAGAAGAAGACCACAAGAAACTCGTCAATCATAGCCTACGTTATAGATATATGTATATTCCAGTATATGTCTCGAGTTTGTTAGACCACGAGGGAGTTTTATATTACAGTTCATAAGCTCTTGCTGCTCTAACCTTATATTAAATATTAATAACCATCGACGTCCACTTAAATTCATAGAAATGCTGGGTATTTTTTTTAGTATAAGCTACATATGTATGTATATATAAAATGTCCTGACCTGAAATTTATTGTATGCTCAGTAGTAAGCAAACAAATTTAGTACAAATGAAGGCGTAATTACGTTAATTGAATTAAAGTTATGTTCCATGGTTAAATTTAACTTGGTTTGTGACGAAAGTTTACTTTGTTTTAACTTTACTCGTGTTTCATATTCGTCTTTGTTTCATTACTAGAATTTAGTATTAGTACTGAATTGAACATATAAAAATATGTAAATTTGTAATTTATATTGAAATGAAATGAAAATAGTTTATTTGCATAGGCACTAAAGGTGTGCGCTTGCTCATCGTTAAACTACAATGGCTTCGCAAAGGCGTATGACGAGAAGAAGACTACAAGAAACTCGTCAATCATAGCCTGTACATAAAACAATTAACAAAAAAAACTGAATTTTTATTCAGAAAAAAGGAAATAACAATTCATAAATCACATAATTCACAAGAATTAAAATTAGATCAGATCCACGGTGCAACCACACAGGTATCACAATATGAATTCATAATATGAAATTATTATTATATAATGATTTAGAAAGTTTTTTTTGCTGTTTATTTTTATTAATTTTACTGATGTTTCATAAGTTTTACAGTCACAAATTAATCTTAACATTTTTTAATTATTGAGGGGAATTATACAGATTTGTTTTAGATAGTGAAAGCTGTGTTATCCTATGTTAAGATTTAAGACATTTATTGACTTAAGAAGAATTACAAAAAAATTCACTTAATTGAGATAAAAATAATAATAATAACTAAAAATAAACATATCGTACGTAGTGTTAGAGAGGCTCTAGCTTATTTATAATTTATTACTATTGTGAATCGTATTATAAATTGAAAAAAAAACTTCACGTGACTATGCCAATAATCGTCTAGATAGATAGATCTAATTAAGAGGCGTAAATGGGAGATGCGTTTTTATATCTTGTCTAATGCCTAAAATGTGCGCCGAAATTGTGTACAACGAAGTTTAGTAGTGCGCTGTTTGTGTAGCAGCAGTGAACACAATTTAAGAAGTTACGGCCGCTGTGGGGCTGAGGTCTGGGCTCGGCATCAATAATGAATGCTACGTGAAAGCTCACACGACGCATGACTTCGCTGCTGAGGAAATTTTAGTATTGACATTTGCGTTTCTTGTCGGTGATGCGTTTTTATTTATTTATCTATATATTTATTTTTAGTTTTTCAATCTTCATATTTTATAATGATATTTGCGAAATTTCAAACACGAATGTATTGTACTGTTTTTTGTTTATGTTTTTCTACAATGTTTTACGACTGCTATGGGCATTACTAGCTCTGACTATTTTAAATAAAGCTATTTATTATTATTATTGTTGATATATATTTACAATTTCGTCAATCAGATAACTTTAAAAATAATTATTATATAATATTTTTTGTTAAATTACAGTGTTTAGTATTTTTATCTCGCGTTTTTTCTATAATTTTACGATCGAAAAACAAATTGGTGATGGCTCTTAGTATGAAACTCGTAAAATTGAACTTTGCTCTTAATTTGTCTAATTAATTTTATAAAAACAGAAGACCAGAATTTAGTGAGACGTGGTGCGACTATGTAAAAAACAATTGCAATATGATATTATAGATTGATGGTACTTAGATAAACATAAAGCCAATGGTGACGCGGCCACGTCAAAGTGTAACCACATATATACCGAATAATCGACCGTGACCAAACTAGTATCCGTATCTGTTAATCCGAATCAATATAAGTTTTCATCTTAGTTGGGCAGTAGGCACTGGATTTGTACTACATAAGAAATTGTAAAATTACAATAATATATAAATAGTGGTATAAATACAGTGTGATTACAACTTTCAAAAATCTGTTTAAAAAGAACCACTCATTAGAATCAGCTAAGATTTGACGTGAGTATACCGCTAATAAAGGGGAAATAGCATGGCAGAAGAAAAAATACCATAGTTCGAAATTTTAGTTATAGGCAGCGCCATAAATAGATAAGCTTTTTGTAGATTTTTGAAATTGGAATTTTAATTTTAATCAGTCTATATATTATCTAAGGACAGTCGACGTGCTCGAATTTTCAAAAGTTCAAGTAGATTTGCCTCAATTTTTCTTTTTGTGTAGTCCGATAACCTTGTCTACGGTTCATTGTATCTCATAAATAATTAAAAAGTCGTTGGTATAGAAAATCGCGTCGCGCCTTTATGTACTCTTTCTAGATTTAATAGAAGAAGCATTTCTTTGAGGTTTTTAAGACGTCGTAAAAAGTCTTAAATTGAAGAAGAGGTAGGTAACCTTTTACAGAGGTAACTTTACCTTGTTTTTTTTTTGCAATTAAATTGAAAAAAAATCTAATTGAATATATGCTTGCTCTTCTTATTTTAGTAGGTATATATGTTTTTTTTATAAATAGACTCTTAAAAAAAATGTAAATATTGTATTTAAACTCGATATTACAATATCAAGTTCAATTAATGACAATAATCAGAGCGGAAAATAGGTGGCCGATATATTTTCAGACGGTTTTGTTTTTCTATGTGACAAGGTGTCTTATTCAATTTCATGGTTCATCGAAATGCTACAGTCGGTATATTTACATTAAATCCATATACCAATATCTCGCTTAGTTTTAAATATAGATAAATGAGAGATGATTGATTCAGATGTCTGCTCTCAGTATTCGTCTCCGCTATGCCGGCTTGTGTAGTCTCATATCTATAAAACTCGTACTCGACACAGAGATCTGAAATGCATGTTCTTGTTAGCCCTTCGTAACTTTCCAATCTGTATGCTAATTCTGAACCAACGCGACTGTGCCTTGTGGCCGTATGTAGGGCAGTATTTGGTATATGTGGGAACTAATTTTGAAGTGTTAGAAAACAGATTATAGAAGTACTGTAGTGTTATTTAACTGTTTCACTATATTGATTCGTTGTTATGTAAAAATGTGACATAATATTTTAGTTTATTAGATTGCGTAAAATGTTTGTTTAACGTCGAAGCGAAGCCGAAGCGACCACACGTATTCTGACGATGCCACGTGAAGTGGCGAATCGCGTCGAGACAAGTTACTGAATGTTGGTGGAGGTTCTTTTCCTTCATCGACCTAATGTAGCGGGAATTAAAGCAAAATAATTTTAAATAATTTCCTTTAATGTGAAGGTTGTTCGATTCGAATTCGATAAAACAAGTATAGAAGGAAGTTTCTTATAAGATTCAACATAATTGAATCAGCCAACTAAATAATCTTGTATGTTGTAGAGAGGAAGGGAGGTTACCAGTGGGATTACTTATTGGTTGATAATATTTTTTAATATCGGGCGATAAGTGTATGCATAATATCTTTATCGAGGCAAAAGCGCGACATTTCCATAAAGAAAATGGCTATTCAATGTGAGGCAGCCAACCCGTTGCAATATGATAAGGGTGCATAGCGTGAGTCACGCAATGAAAATGTATTCTTACTGCATCGATATCGATTACAAGCTACTGATATTGCTAAGCTATTTTATGTGTTTCAACTTCATGTAATGTCAACATTCAAATTGCATTCTGAGTTTTTGGGGTTTACTGGATGGATTCAATTTACCGATAGTCTAGACTTTAGATTTAAACTTATTTGCCAAATAAATAGACAAGGACCAATGTACTTAACGAGAGTGCGGTCCATTAACGAAAACGACAGCTAACAAAGAGAAACCTCTATTTCTATGTGCTAAAAAAACAGTTGAAAATTATGATATAAGTTTAACGTAGTAGAAATGTTAATAAAATTACATCTATTACCTAGAAACCTATTAGCCATGATTAATATTAAATTTCTACGAAAACCACGTCGGCCGTAGTAATTTTGTAATGTATAGGGATTTTGTTTAGTTTAATCTAGCACGCTACTTGATTTTGCAGTCTAGCATATGACCGTACTCTGACTGATATTAAGTTAAAGTGCGGTCAAGTGAAAATAACTGTTACTACGGACAAATATGTTTGCAGACAGGAGTTAGGCATCTCGCTTGTTAAGATCTATAAACCTATAAATGTAGGAACTGAAACAACCGTTTCCTTTATTTTATAGAATTCATTGTATTTACAAAGTATTTAATTCATATTAAGTGCAGCTACATATTGGTTCAGATTGTACAAATGATGTCACACATTAGACTCTCACTCAAAGATTCAAGAAAGCTCTCTGAGGCCATTTCGATTCATTATTAATGAAGTCCTTTCTCCTTTGTCGTCGTCCAAAACAGCTATTTGCGGGCTTTTATGTCTCAGTAAAACAATTAACACGGTACAGTCGCGTAATGTCTTTATCTACAGGTTGGTGTTATAAAAATTTCAGATGGACTTTTTGCGACCTGCACTCTCCGACTCGAGTGTTCTTTTTTAAGCACTTACCATCGAGTTTTGTAAGACTATTTTGTGATGCGATTTAAAAGTTTGTATTTCGAATTCTAATGTTAAATTGTTCGTTTTATAGTTTGAAATGAAAAAATAATGGAATTGAGCCGTTACAAATTTGAAAATGGAATCTAAATATCGTACCGTATAATAAAGTTTGTTTTTCTTGATCATGCTGTATTTTTTTGGACCATTGTCATTGGTGTCACATTCCTAACGCATTTCCTTTTGTTCGTATTTTCCTGTATCGGAATTTTACGATAACAAAACTCTTATTTCCAGTTTCCTGAATTCCACATTAAATAATATGTTCACTATACTATTGTAAAAATTAAAGGAAATTGTATAATGTTTTTCAGAGTATTTAGTTGCACTGGCAACTTAATTTTTATAATAACTTGATAGTCATGTAGAACATTTACATCGGACGTATAGACACGCATATAGCTTAAAATAATGCATCAAGATTTTTCAAAATTATGAAACAAAAGTGCATTTATAAAATGCGAAATGTACAATTGAATGTGACAATAAATAAGGAAACGAATAGGATAATCGAAAAATGTCATGTTTCGATTTTATCCCGAACAAATCCCGAGACGCCACGCTGTACATCCCAGGGCGTACAGTCACGTACAAAATTGCCTCTGCAACCCTACCTGTTTTCTGTACTTTGTCGTATACACTTCAACTCCTATTTTATTTTCCGCGTGAAGGAGTGGGCCTTAGAAATATTATGTTGTGTAGTTTTCATATTATTGTTTTATTTTCGCAGACTGTACTTTTACAGATTGTGTTTACGTGGGTTATTAGAGATTATTTGAGAGTGTTATTAGTATGTCTAGTTTAGTTTTCTTTGATTTGCTTTAGAAATTGTATCTAGAAGTATTGATATAGTTGTCTTTAATTTAAAAACATATATGAAGAACAACTATCTCATAAATAGGTCACTTATACTAGTAGAAGAAGAAGAAGTGCAGAGGCGTTCAATATTTAGAGATACTCAATCCTCAGTTTACTTTTTACGAATATAAGAGAATTAAAGTGGAATATGATAGACGACAATTTTAATGATGTGACGTCACTCGCAGCGTTTCGGAATAATGTCTGCAACAATGGAGAAATATAATCCTATGAATACAAAGGCTTTATATAGTGTATCTTTCACTATTGTTTTATTTATTTATAATAAATACATACGTCGTAAGGGTCGTATCTTTTTTCCGGTTTTATTTACATCCTCAAGTTTCTTGTTGTCATTGTTATTGTGTTTTTTAAATGGATTTATTTGATGTGTTGTCTTTTGTTTTCTTTTAAAGTAAATATTTATGATACTGAAATAAAATAATAATAATAGAATATCGGAATATCTCACTAGTACATTGGTAGTTTTATTTTAAAGCTATGACATTTACGTATGAAAATTTTACTCCTATAAGGCTGTACCACATTGAATGTTTAATTTTGATACTATGTGTATGTGTGGATATGCAAAGGCGCCGTGCGTCTCTGTGGCGAGGTTCGTCTACTATATGTCGTGAATCTCGTTGCACATTTCGTCTGGTAGCATGCGCTCGACCGTACTGCTGCGGTTGGGCTACGCTTCAATTATTACAGTTATTCAGCAGATTTTGCATTATAAGGATTGTAATGTTTATGTGTTTACTTATTATATGTTACGTTTCGTTTAGTAAATTTGTTATTTGTTTTCTTGTTTAAAGTTATTTCGGTAAATATGTTGTAAACATATGTGAGTCGACTAGCGACTGTTAGTGTTTCAGTTTAGATAAATTTAATTTGATATTATTTAGTATGTAATGTTGACATTATAGTAATTTGGAAAGTAATATTTGCATGTGATTTGCACTAAGATCTATGTTACTCACTAATAGCAAATAAATGGATTTGAATTTTAAACGCCGAAGTCTCTATGAAATTAGGTCTAATTAATTTTTTTTTTTCAATTAAATAATTTTGAAATTAAATTTCTACAATATTTCAATATACATATAAAAGGAAATAAATACAAAAAGGGTTGTTTCTCTTTCTATGTATGCTTGAAATGAAAAGAAATTTGGTTACACGTACGAGCGTCATATTATACAATTCATTGTATGGCCTGTTATGAATGCGGAGCAGCGGACGCTCAGGTATCCTAGGTGCTTCGGAAGTCTAGGTTTATTGGATTTCTTCCCATGTGCGAGTTATTGCACCTGCGTCGAGTGGAAAATTGCCCGTGAGTTTTTGACTGCCGAATGGCAAAATGAGGCATGTTTTTTTTTAATAATATGTAATTCATATATATGTATATATATATATATATATATATATATATATATATAAAATTTTGTAAGCTTTATTTATGTCTTTATTATTCATTTGTATATGTAATTTTATTTTGTTTTGTTGTTTTTTGCACTCTACTATTTACTTCATCATCTACTAACCTCAGGTTGGTTGCCTGGTAGAGATCACTTAATATTATTATTCATGTAAAAATATTAACATATAAGAATTCTGTTGGAACTAAAGTTACCGATTATACGCCCTTAATGCTGTGAGAACTGTAATTTTGCACTATTGTTTGAAACAGAAGGAAAACAAACTGAAAGTTTATTTCAAATTGCATACACGAAAATCAACAACCGCGAGTAGGGAAACCGCATATTCGTTTCAGTTCAATGCATGGTGTCTGTCTGAACCAAAATTGTATATCTAATTTTCATATAGGTACATAGAAATTCAAATAGAAAATTCAAACTTTGCGTCATATTTGTGTAAATTGTTATATGAGGTGGTGAAGGCATAGTAGTTTAATTTTTGTTTATGTATATACAGTAATACCCAGCTTTACGCGACTCTGTTATGCGCGGTTTCACTATAACGCGAAATTCAAATTTCGCGTTCAATTGCTCCGCATTACGCGAAAGAGTGTGTATAAACATAATGTAGTCATCAACTTCTCTATGGTCGCGGGAATTTCAGTTTTTTTCGGAACGTACCCATCCCTCGCGTAAAGCGGGGCATTACTGTAGTAGCTATTTTGTAAATGTTTACACGGGACCGACATAGTCGTTTATGACTAAGGTCCCAAATAATTAATTTAATTTAAAACTAAATCATAATAATTTTATTAAAACTACAAACGTGCCTATTTATTACATTGATGTTGAGGTTGGCTTTTCTCACGGTTATCTTGAAAAACAGCAATCTTTACTTTTAGGTCATTTTTGCCATGCGATATCTCCAATATTGCGCGTGTAAATAGAATATCGGGTAAGTTATTGAGGGGCGTCTCGGATTATGTTACTTGTAAGTTATGTGTTTTACAAGTAAATAAACTAGACTTCTGTATAAATATGATAGAGTATGTTAAAAATATACTATGTTCTATTAGTGCAGGTTAAATATGTTATTAATATTTATTTGTTTAGACATACACAAACAAACAGTTAACAAACCATAACAACTATACTAGATTAGAGAAATAAAGCTAAGTTTGTTAACCTAATAATATATACATTATGATTAAATACGAATGCCAGTCTGCTGCTCGAACATAGAGTGTTATAGGAAAGCCAAGTGCAAAATAGACTTGAGCTCCTTAGGCTTCAAATGGAATAAATCAAGATCCATGACATTTTCATATAGATCGTTAAAATATAATTTTAAAATTTAAACTAATATGCCATAGGGATGTTCCCTTAAAGGTGATCGGTGCAGGTTGTTTATTATATTTAATAGAAACGTAATATAATTATCACAATGCATTGTGGCAATAAAAATACAAGGAGAAAACAAGAAAGATGACACTGACAGACTAAACGTCAAAACCTCAAATCTTCTTAAATAAGTATTTTCGGCTTGTAGAATCGACCGCCACATATTATTAATTATATAGTATAGTATTAGCATCTTGTGGCCTTCTTCGCCTTTCCGAAGCCATTGTAGAGTCTAACGATGGGCAAGCGCATACGTTTAGTGCCTATGTTGACAAACTATTTTTATTTCATTTTATATATAATTAATTATTTTTACATAGCAAAGTGCCAAATTTATAGTACGTATATACATACTTTGTGGAGGTTATTCATTGTTATAAAATGACTGAATCGATTTAACATACAAATAATGATGATCTGGTCAATAATATACTTATATATTACTGAAGCTATTTTGTTTTTTCTTTGAGTTACGATATTTTATTTTACATTTACATAATCAAATTGATGTTGTCGCTGTTTTCTGTTTACCTTCATTTATTTGAACGTCTTGATTATAACATCAAAGAAATCGCTTTCGAGTCATAGCTTTTAAAATTGTTGGTCTGTTTAATATCAATTAGTGACCGTTCCTTTGATATTGTCACGTGAAGTGTATATTTTGTAAATTGTTAAAGAAAATATACTTAATTATTGTTTTTGTATATTTATTTTTTTCACTTAATATTAAATTATGAAGCTGAAATACTTACAGTTGTTCAGGTCAATTACACTACTTATATATATATATATATATATATGTGGGTACAAATTAAAAAGTTATTACTTTAAGATAAACTCATCGATGTGGAGACGAAATAACAATAAGAAAATCAGTTTCAGAAATCAGTCATTTTTAGAAACTCGCTCCTTCAATGAAACCAAACAGGTGTCCTGAATTTCAGGTAACTATAGTTATAACTGTATTTTAATACGAATTTAAAAAGATAATATTAAAACGCTTATAGCGTAAAAAGTAGAGGCTAAATATTTACACGCTTAATTACAAAGTCTGCTTGAGAATTTGAATGCAGTTTCGGAAACCTTTGCTGAATTTCTGCTACAAACACTTTCAGGACGGAATGCATAGGCTGGAAGTTTATGTTGAAGCAACTCGGTATGTGGTAAGATGAAGTCAGTGTGCTACCCTTTTTACAATTTCGTTGTCTATTATAGAAATAGCTACATCTATCATTACGACGTGCTTATATTTCATTTTTATTTCAAAACTTTACAGGAAATAAGATATCTGAATCTACTTACTAACATGAGTAGAATTTTTTTCTATATAATTAGTTCATCAAAAATCTTTATTTCGCTGCAAAACTCTTTGCGCATAGTCAGAATCTACTAGATTTCGAAAAAGCATATGACGAGTTAAAATCATAAGAAACTCGCCAATCCTATACAATATAATGTTAGTATAATTACAATATACAAGTCTTGCTTAGCTTTAATTAAGCATCTTAAAAAAGTAATACAATTGATACAAATAATGTGAGTGTTATTATATATTATAGTAATTTGAAGTTTCATTAAAAGATCACTAATGAAAGTCGACTTGACTGTTTTGTAGAAGTACATTATTAACTTTATTTAATACTAGCTGTTGCCAGCGACTTCGTTCACGTAATAATGAAGATATAAAGTACTATGAATTTTAACATGAAAAAGTAGTTATTGAGACATAACTGTAATAGTTAGACATATGGTATCGCTGACTTTTTTGTAGATATTGATGTCCTCTATAAAAATGTTGTACATCACTTTGCACTATTGTCAATAATTTCCGCAGCGTACGCAATATAATGAATTTTTTCACACTTTGGGTTACATTATTGAAGTTTTTATACGGGTCCCCAACGTTTTTGAAAATATTCTATAGCCTATGTTCATCAGGGATAAAGTAGGATTCTACTGGCAAAAGAACTTTTCAAATCGGTCCAGTAGTTTCTGAGCCTATTCAATATACGAGTATACAAACAAACAAACAATCAAATGTTTCCTCTTTATTATATTAGTATAGACAATGATGTAACGGAAAAATGAGGAAGAAAATGTAACTCTATAGATCGCAGTAGGAGAGATGTGAAGTAGAAGAAGGCTGTTCTAAAGTTTGTAGAAATGACGGAAAGTTTAATTGCATCGAATTCAGCGCACATTTTCAACTGAAATATTTCATGAAGAAAATTTTACATAGTTTTCACTAATAATTCTGACCAAAGTTGTTACTAAATGACATGAATAAATAGTTTGCATTTAATTTTATTGTCACTGAAAAAGGTTTTTGATTGGTTGCTTTTCAGTGGTATTATTATTACGTTTTAGTTAAATTTTCTAATTGCGTTGTTTGCTTGTGTATATCAAATTGTTAATGTTAGTAGCCTTGTTGGTAGTAAGGTCGAATGGAATGTTCCTTTTATTAATAAAAATATATATAATTATTGCAGTATATATTTGATTAAATTAAATCAAATATAAAACTCTTAACATATTACAATTAAAAACAAAATGGCAGTGATTTTCTCTTTTCTCTTTTTTTTTTGTTTAGCTTCTCAATATATTTATTTGAACGATAGAGTTAATTTTGTACCATTATTTACAAAGGCAAGTTAAGTCTTTCGCAATAAATTGTGAGCGAAGTGACTTTTACGAGCTTAACGCTGGACTATTGGTTATTTCTATACTTCGACATTATAATCGTAATTTTTTTAAATACGCTATTTAACCTGTTAACCGGGGAATTAGCTATTGCTCAACTCGTTTCAGAATGGGGACTTTTTGTTCGCAGCGATAAGTAATATCACACCTCAAATAATAAAAGAATATCGTTTTTAACTTATGGTTTTTATTTATTTTGATAAAATATTTTATATTTAAAATATATTACGTTCAATATATTACGATTAATTTATATGACGAAAAATGTCGTCATGCAAATGCAGTAGGCTTTTATGTATGACGAAATATTTCGTCAGATCCAGTTAACAGGTTAATATATCGATAATGCAATCTATTTATAGTATTGTTATTTATTTAGGTTATTCGCAAATATGATTTAATTAATTTATAATTAATTAAAATATGATTTTACGGCTTACTTTCGGATTTATTTTTGATTACTTTAATCCGACATTTATAGCAATAGTAATTCGCAAAAGGTATTTAGTTATAAATGAGAAACTGGCTTACTTTATTTTCTATACAATATCTATTAAAAAAAGAACTTAGGACATATATTTCTATATAATAGAGTACAGTACAATTTAGCACAGTGCAGTTCGAAGTAAAAGTAATCATTTTTTTACTAATTACGTTATGAAATGTTTGACAAGCAATTAAAATTTGTTGTGTAAAATTCCCAATCCTTTGTTACTTAAAACGTGTATTAAAGCTTATATTATACGTCATATAACAAAAGACGATGTTTGGCGTTGAATTATTTCCATTTTAGTAAAATGAAGTCTAGAGATGTGTCGTGTGCAGATTTTTAATATCGATCATTTTTCTTACTCGATTAGTTGTTCTAGTCAGAAGTGTTCGTTTAAAATCTATATATAACTTAATGAAATAGTTTTTTTGTTTGGTAATTTAGGTTTTTATCTATATGTATGCTAAAATAATTAAAAATATCATCTTTTTCAATTTTATATTTTCATACCAACATTTAATAGATACCTAGTCTACCATAGCGGGTCAAATGACCCGAAATATTGTTTCCTACCTTTATGTATGAAATATGGATGTTAGAAAGGAAATAAAACTATAAATGTCTTATAATTATACGAAATAATATATTGACAATTTCTATTACAAACGCAAAAAATAAGAGTTGTTTTTATTCATCGCATTTTTTACATATAAGTGTGTCCATCGTACATTTTCCGCAAACAATTTTTTTACATTTAGAGCAAATTTTGTTGGTTTTATTTTCTTTACAGTATCCTATTTGACACCTCTTACGTTGATTAGCATTTATGTTTAGACCTAAGTAAAAGTACCTTTTTGTTCGGCTTGCTTTTATAGACTGTAAGAGTACAATTTTCTGTAGTAAAAATTTTCGATGAAAATCTTGCCATATCATCTTTCTTTTGCTTTGCAATTGGTGGTAACTCTCTTTTATTTGACCGAATGGTCCCAACTAGCGTAGTTTTTTTGCTAGGAGTTGTATTGCTAGGGATTCGCTTGTGAAGAAGTTGTCTGTGGTCACAGTTCTTCCGCAATCCGTAAATGGCTCGATGAGCTTGAGTACAACATATTCAGAGGGTCTATTTTCATCTTTTCCTAGATATGGAAATGCATTTATGACGTATTTGCTATCGACGTCCGATGCTAACCAAAATTTGTATTTGTATTGCGTAAATCTACATCTTACTGTAGTCGGAAATAGCTGTTCATCTATAGTAATATTACCACCCGGTTTGTAACAGTTTTGGCTGTTCTCAATGAAAATATTCCAAATCGTGGAGGTAGCCGCTACACCTGTATCACTAATAAAGCTATCAAAATAAAATATAAACTATTTACTAAACTTTCCTTTTTTGCTACCTCTTTTACACAAAAATATACTTTCAATCTAAAATTTTGATATTTTCTTGAAATTATTCTCAGCTATTTTAGTTGAACTACTTTACGTAACAGTCTTTGCAGAAATGTGCAGATTATCGACTACAATAAGATAATCATTATGTATTGATAAGCTTGTAAACCAAAAAATGTTCTCAGGGTCAAATGACCCGATGTGGTAGACAACGGTATACGACAGGTATTACAATAGTATGAGAACATTAGATTTAATTAGTCAGAAAAAGTCATAAAGTTAAATTTGGAGAAATAATAAGATAATACGTGCATTATCAATGCAAAAGTTCAAAATGGGTCAATTGACCCGTTATGGTATGATTAGTGTTAAAAAACAGGACGACTAAAAAAGTCTATAAATTCTGATAATAAAAGCATTTGTTTATTAATGGTTTAGTTTATTATAATGTATGCACGATTCCGCGGTAACAATTTAATTGATTAATAATAAACATACAATAATTAATAGGGAATTTAATATTTAGTAGATTCGATATTTATTGCGTGACGTTCACAGAGTGTTTTCATGAATTATTGTGGGCTGAATAGTTTACTGATGAATCAGCTATCTAGTGTTAACCGCTTTGTTGTTATTAATTTATTCAGTAGGGTATTTATTTATTTATTTATTACTTAATAATACAGAGTAAGCGAGTAAGAAGAGATGGCAGTCTTATCGGTGAGAAGAACTTTGAGGTATAGAATGCAGAAGAGAAAAAGCGGGAGGTATAAATAGGTACAAATATAGATAAACTATATATGAACTAAATTAATACTAAATATGAACTATACACAATTCCACACGATATCTTCCGACAGGCTGCGGTTAAAATTTAATTTAATTTTACCTTTTATTTTACTTACGATGTGAAGAAAAAAAATTCAAAACAATTTATTTAGTTGAAAATATTAGCAGATACATTTTATATAAACACTGTCTGAGTATAAATGAGTTATAGCGTCAGATATTCATGGCCTGAATACGTGGGATTGAGTTCTGAATAGCGATAGTGGAACGCCGCAACGATGTATAACAAGATATTTGTACAGGTATCTTAGAGTACCAGGGTCACATAAAACATGAATAGTTAAAATCACCACGGTTCGGGTGGTGGTAGTGAGCGATGGCGGCTGCACACGCGACACCAAGGAAGCTACCTCATGTAAATTCATGAGTTTCGTCTCACTACCGATTTGTAATTGAAAGGGTCACTCCTACTGTCTACATTTGCGTCTTTTATTTTATGATTTTGACATTTATAGTTAAATACTGTTTTCCGTAATGTGTAGCGACTTCACCATACGCCAACAGATGGCGTTATCTAAAACATATCACACATTTTTTAATATTGGTTTGTGAAGTAATTATAAAGTAATATAACACTCTGCACTTAAGCTACTTTTTGAGTTTTAATTTTGAATTACCCTCTAAACATCGATATACATCAAAACCGTTACAGGTACATCACTACAACTGTCACTTTGACTGTCTCTCTATTGCCGAGCTTTGCTTTGTTCGTTATACGCTCTAACGTCTTTCAGTCGATCTTGAACAACGATTTTATTTATTGTTTTTGTAAAGAATAATTTAAACCTCATCATTATATAGATTTAAATATATTCCCAACCCCAGATTCTATTCTTAGAAGATGTTATTTAAATTTATAGACACTAAAATTAGAACGCCACATATTTCTTATGAATTAATTATAACCGTTATATACTTGATTTATATTATAATTTGGCGTCATATTAATAGATGAAATGGTTGTTAGCAAATAATATTTAATATTGGCGGTTTCAGCAATTTCTCGGCCTTCTATTTACTGAGGCGCGTTTGTTGACAACAGGAACAAATATATGCGTCGAAAAAGCTGTAATTGTTTTTTCATCAGCCGCCGAACATGTGAGTTCACTCCATCTGATGTTCAGTTACAGAACCATTTTATATTATTATTTATTACTGAATATTATCGAACTTGAAAAATTTTGCCTAGTTAGTTCTATTGCAGAGTATTTCTGCTTACCCCATTTGAACACGTGAATGTAAAACTATTAAAGATTTATACATACTATAGCAATGAAGTAAAATTGGAGTTTGACAATTTATTGTTATGACTCCGAATGTTATTTGACTGTTAAGTTTAATGACTGAAATTAAATTTAGGTCGGAGCACACTGTTGTTGCCTTTGTTTTATGTTATTACTACAATTGAACCTGATTACGCTATCGTTGACCGAATAAGTTATAGTCGACTTTGTGACGTCATTTAAAAACAAATATCGGTGCTATTTAACAGTTTTGGAATATCACATGTCATAACGTTGTATTTGTTTGGGTACAATTATTGAGATAAGGGCTAAGGTTATGTACCTAATTATTTATGTAAATATATCTATAATAATAGCGTGTTATATGGAAGTTAAAAGTTAGTATTTCTCTATGTAGAATGTACATACATATGTATATATGAATGTATCTATGCTCTATGTAGAAGTTTAAAAGGAACATTTTGGTCTTAACAAAGCTGGGACAGATAGCTAGTATAGATTTAAACGAATAAAAATTAGAATCATTTAAATGGCCCATTTATTTCATCCAATTCCAATTACAATTTAATATACTTGGTCTTCATAAAAATGTTTTATATAATGATACATTAACCTCACGGTCCCGCAATTTGTTCATCCAGAATTGTGTTCGTGTGTATGTGTGTGTGTGTGTGTGTGTGTGTGTGTGTGTGTGTGTGTGTGTGTGTGTGTGTGTGTGTGTGTGTGTGTGTGTGTGTGAGAGAGAGAGAGAGAGAGAGGGAGAGGGGAGGGGGTGCAATTTGGTATCGCTTTGATGTTACAAAGTGGTCGTTATATAAATTTATTCGCTCATGTTACGCCCGTAGATGGAAATGGCGATTACCGTTTTCGGTCAGGTAATATTGTTACAATTACTTATTTTTATGGAGAATGCGGAAATCTCCTATCGTTGTAAGAGGGCTATTTGTTTTAGAATGTCTCTATTGATTTTTTTTATTGGTTTAATTTGACCGATAACTCAATTCGTACTAAGAAACTACGGGCGTCGTAGATTGCTTTATATTAGTGAGTAGTGTAAGGTAGAATTTGAGTGTTACATGAATACATGAATCTATTTACTTGTGTTATATATATATACCTATAATGGCTCGTATAGTATCGTATAATGTACTAGATTCTCGTTTCGAATATTCTAGAATAATTATTGGTTACTATAGGGATATATATCACGTGTTATATTTAGACATATGTATACACGATACATATCTTATCTCCACACAAATGACGAGTTATATTGTTTCCAAAATAATCTTACTGAATTAAACTAAAGGATGCGCGTTCGAAATGGTTTATCAAAAGCGTTATAAATGAAGATTTATTTGAATAATCCCACGTTAATCCTATTGTGTGGAGACACTGGAACATGTGGGCGAGAATTTCACCATTCTGGTTAGGTAATCTCTGGAGTGAGTGCGGTATTTGTGATCTGAAAAGACGCGCGTTTGTTTAGACATCCCTACTAATGTTATACATGTGAGTTTGTTTGTTACGTTTTCAAGCAATAACTACTTAACCGATCATCATGAAACTTTGTACACATATTTTTGGAGGTGCTAAAAGTAACATAGGATACTTTTTATTTAAAAAAATCCCCGCTTTTGTAAAGAATCAATATTTTAATACTTTTGTACAGTAAACCAATCCATACATACATTACTCTAGTTAAGGATATAAAATTTATCATGATAAGAAATCAAGAATGTTTCTACATTTAAAGGTTGCTAAGGGTTCTCCCTTGTCGGTTATAAATTAACGCTTTCCGTACGATAACTCGAAGACCCTTATGCATTTTTGTTATATACTATACGACAGCCATTCTCAAAGTGGTGTTCCGCGGAATCCTAGGGCTAAAATACCTACCAAAGGGAGATTATAAGGTTACATCTAAATATTCCAACTAAATATTACGTAATATTACATTGCAATATGATTATTCATAAATACATATAAATCAGTTTTTTATAATTATATTAAGGCTTTTTTCTTCGCCAAAAAAGTTTGAGAACCACTGCTATACAAAATTCTATAAGCGTCCCGCTCTGATACAAAAGCAAAATGCTCACTTTAAGTATGCCGTACATTTTTGATTGATCTTCCATAGATATACACTTTGGCAGAATTACAATTATATAAATAGGACACACTTATGGTTAGCCGGATGGTAGCTGCAGCTTGCCGCGTGACTGACATGCTGCTATTTGAACCGCATCTCGCGGCTAGCCCCAATTCGGTTAGTCTGCTCATTTGCAAAATAGACGTTGTCAAATTAGTGATTCTTATCAGCCGATGTTGTCGCTGAAAACGTAAATAAATACATAGATATTAATTTAAATTATAACCTTCTTTTTCTATTTTCAGGTAAAGCCCCCTTTTGAGATGTAAGTGCTTAGTTTTGTTGCTTGTAGAGAAAAGTTAGTTTTTGGGTATGTTATAAATGTTTGTTTTCATATAGAAAGAAGAAAAATTCTTCAACTTGCTAATGCACGAATATATTCCGCCAAATACCAAGAGAGTACATAAATCAGTTAAACTATATTTTTCTCAGGGTTATTCTGAAACTTATAAAATTTTTATTTTAACTTCTTTTTTTGTAAATGTTATCAAGAAGAGTGCATACATCCAATTATCTTATTTACAACTTGATAATACATTTATTTTATTCACTTTTAGTAATTGGGCTCCAATAGAGCGGTAATTACTTGTCAAAATAAATACCAGTAAATGAAATAAATTTATTAATTATCAATTTGGTTTAGCTGCTGTATACTGGCATTGTTCACTTACATACTATATATAAAGAAATAAACGTGATATTTTTTTATATTCTAATAAAAAAAAATTGACTGTTTTGCATAAATAAAATTGTAATTTAAACCATTTGTAAATTAAATTTAGATTATGTTGATACAGAATAGCCCCCGAGCGTTCTGCTATAAAGAGCATCATCACAATACGTGTAAAGCTTGTCCACAACTTCTAAAGTACTGTTAACTTTTCTACCGAAGTTTTCGTATCCATTTATTTGCATATGCGACTAAGTAAGATGTATGGGTACAATTGTGACGTTGCCAACTGAAGAAGACGAATTGTCATGCAAAATATTCATACAAGTTTAATAAGTAATAAAAATATTTTAAGTTTTTTTAAAGGTTTTTTTTTTCTTTTTTTTTTGTCAGTGTCAAAGTTATTAGTTATTCAAGTAACTATTGTAGGTAACAAAACAGATATCACGAGCCTTAGTCAAGTTTTGAATGTAAAGTTCAGTAAAGTAGTAAAAAGGCGTTTACTAACTCTTCTGAGTTTTACAGAGAAAATGAAAACGTTACTTTATTAATTTCGAATTTCCCGAAATGAAAAAACGAAGATTCACTTGAGTTAGTAATACTATATGAAAAGTTGTTTTAGTGAATAAAGCATGTATACTGTATTTTCCATAAAGACATGTTCTTTGTGAAAATTGATACTTACTGTGTCTATAATATAATTAATACACGTAAAAGACATCGTTCAACAAAGTGTTTCTTGGTTAAAAGGAAGCTTTGTATCCTCTTTACTCTTGTGATGGAAGATTAGCGCTCGAACGAGAGAACTGTCAAATATTATTCATATTGATAACAGTTTTTCAGTCGTCATAAATTATGATAATACATCAGATTTTGAAATGCTGCCAGCTCGCTAACTTTGAATGCAGATCCTATTTCAACTGTGATGCATGCGCCTTTGTCGTTTTAATAGCCTCTCTGAACAGCCGCGGCCATTTCTACGAATCATTTTGTTGTCAGTGTTATTTGCATTTGTGTATTAATAATATACGTTCCTTATTCGTATGAGCAAAGGCAAGTTTGAAAGTAGCCGTTTACAACGAGATATGTATGCATTGGACTCCTCAATGTCATAATTGAGACGTCCATTACGTGCAGATGTTTGTCTGTGGTATCCCATGCATAACGCTTTAGCTTAACATGATCACAAAAAACACTAAATTTTTCTTTTATTCGTACTTATTCTGCAACTCTGGCGAGTGTGTTCTTCTTCTCGTTATACATTATAGAATCTAACGATGAGTAAGCGCACGCCTTTAGTGCCTATGCTAATAAACTAATTTCATTCATTCATAAAAAAAAACAGTAGGTAATGCTGAAAGACTGAAGTCATGAATGAAGAATAATAATAATAAAAACAAAAAAATGAAAGCAAGACTTAAAATATCTAGAATACAACATCAAAAAGCGTAACGGAAATCATCCATACAGAAATAACATTGTAAAACCAACAAAGATGCGAAGCAGATGTTGCGGAATTATGTAACAGCGTTCAGGGGTTACACAAATTGCACGCCACTGCACGGAGAACATCCGTTGCAAGGACAACCCGCTTCGAGTGGCGCAAACATTTAATTAATGGTATACATGAATGAATTTACTTCCGCACGCTTGATTAAGTTTCTAATAACTGACATCCCTCTGTATGCTAATTAGACTATTCAAGTTATATTATTACATTGCTGAACATTTATCTGTGGTATCTTAGATGTAATATGTACGTGTCTACTAGCAGACGATCCGCGCTTTTATCTCTTCTGAAAACTTATGTTTAGTATTGAATAGTAAAAAAAGTTCAATTATTCACGGCTATTATATCTTGAGGTTTAATTATCATGGGAAGTTATCTACATATTGTAATTTGAAATATAAATAAAAGATGATGAAATAATTTTAATTTCATAAATTCGGCTGCTGATTACAATTTCAAACGGGAGAAAAAAAGGTAAAAGGGGGTACCTTAATTAATTTCTTGTAAAAGTGACTGGGGAAGGATTTCATGTCAGGTGCTCAAATCCCTTTTAGGGAAAGTTTAATTTCATAAGCTAATATTTCTCATTACCATATTGTTTATTTATAGCCCGACTTTTAGGTTTTTATTAGGCTGCGCATAAATCAATTTTAAAATTGCCTCGCCTACGCGATTAATTGTTTTGTTTATTTTTTATTATAATTCTCTTCTACGTATTTTCCTATCAAAATATGAATTGGCTTTCCATTGACATTGACCGAAATTATAAATGTACTAATATTCATACAACGATGTTATAATTGATTGATGCTTTATACAATTGAAGGTTTAGACATGAATATTGAATAATCAGTTATTTCGGCACCAAACTTAATACATACAAATTCGCTTAGTATTTTGGTTTCATGTTTATCATAAATTTAAATTATATAGGTTGTGTAATCATATTCCATTGAAGCATTTCAATACGAATTATAACACATTCATGGCAAGAGCAACCACGTCGTGAATGGTTAATCCCGCCGCGACTCGTCAACCCGTTCATAACTCAATTTTATGTATCCGCCACGAAACGCTATCGTATGCCAAACGTAATGAATATTAATCGTTGCTAACTTAATGAGGAGTCGGCGACTAGAGTAATGGGTGAGGTTGGTGACGCTAACACCGTAGATAGATCTTCTACGAACATAAAAATCTCTAAAAAAAAATGCTCTGTTGGCGATCGCAACCTCCCTTTGATTTTTATAAGTTCAATTAAGTTTTATAAAAAAAAATCGACTGTCAATCAGTCCTAATAAAATTGAAAAAGTATATCTGCAATATTTGATGTCAGAAGTGGGATCATCTCGAATTATCATTATTTGCAATGTTTGGTGTAAAATTGAAAACGAAAAAGTGGGCTTTTTCTTTTGCGCAGAATCAAATATATTGGAAAATATCTGCAATGTGTTGTGTTTTTTCTCTTATCCATAATATTAATTTCACCAGAATCAAAATGTTGTCAATATGTTAATTTTGTCACGTATTTACCTATAATATGTAACATTTATAATTCGCAATCTTTGACATCCGTAGTCATCGCATGGTTCATTAGAAGCAATTAATTTGCGGTAAAGATGGCGTGTAGTTCACCCTGCCTTCGTTAAAATATGTTCCCGACGTGTCTTTGAGGCGTTCGATATCAACACTCGACATTCTTGACTTGATTGCTGTTTTAATTGTTTTAATCTTGTATTAATTACACACATCTGTTTGTGCAAAAACGTCTATCTTTTGAAGCGTTTTATTGTGCTCGACTGTACATGTTCTGTCGCTTTTACTAACTTCCTGGTCTCAGTCTTAAATAGTTTGAAATTTATTGCTCACATGACTAATTTAATCCATTAGTATTAGCTCATGATCCAATTCTTATCTCTGACTGTATTGTTATGATGTATGCGTATAGCGTTTGATGTCTGGACGCAAGCAATACAGATGTGAATACGTTCGATAATAAATCGAATACGGTGCGTATTGCCAAGTACTAATTATACAACGCTCTCTTGCACTGGGAAACAATAGTTAAATTATTTTATGTTGGTACTCCGCAAATAGTGCGCGTGCGATGCAATTTAATGTTTATGTCAAACGTTTTGTCATTGGGACATGTTATATCTAAGACCAACGTCGAAGCTGCTACTAGATCAGTGGTTCTTAACCTATTAGTGATGAGGGACCATTTGATAAAATTTCTGTCCTGTCATGGACCACCAACTGTTTCGTGGTAATGTAGCACACATATTTTTTTAAAATCATAACGGAATAACGGAAATAGTACATTTTTTAACGGAAGTGCTACATCATTTTAGTAGAAATTATAAACAATAAGTACTACTTACTACTTCCGGAAAATGTTCTTAAATTAATATATTCTTTCAGTGCATTTATTTTATTAAAGTTGATGACTTTGTTCGCTTCCACTCGTCTATATTTTCAGTGTCTTCAATTTGTCATCGTTCGCTTCGGTCGTTAAAGGATTGCGCTTCGTAAATGTATTTGCTATTACTGTATCACCATAAAACATACTTTGTTGGGCGTTAAACATGTTATTTGATTTTAGCTTTTATTTCTTCAAACATAAAGATTAAAAGTTTTTTTTTGTGGGACTATAATTTTAAAAGATGGTAGTTATAGACTGGAGTTAGATATTTGTAAAGATTGTAAAGTAGAACTTAGTTAGATATAATTAGTTGTTTCAGGCGTTACTTTGCGGAAATCCATATTAAAGGAAATTATTTAAAATTATTTTGCTTATAATTCCCGCTACAACATTCAGTAATTTGTCTCGACGCGTTTCGCCACTTCACGTGGCATCATCATGATACGTGAAGTGGCGAAACGCGTCGAGACAAATTACTGAATGTTGTAGCGGGAATTATAAGCAAAATAATTTTAAATAATTTCCTTAGATATATTGTTAAACGTATAATATTATCTTAATCCGTAGTAGAGGGTTTTGGTAATGATTAATAAGAACTAATATAATATATCAGAAGAGATTAAGTAATTTGTTATTTGGTAATAATCAAATGTCAGAATCCACTTTGCAGTCCCTCATTTCCATAATTTTGTTTGCGATTTGATTAGTGTAACTATAGATGCAAATTATAGTGCGTACTGGATTTTCCGGGTGTTATTTCAGTACGGAGCATCCATTTGAATTGTCAGCTTACGTTCGCTTTATTTTGTTTGCTTGTCGTTTGTACTAGTCGATGATAGAAATAACTTTGACTACATTTACAAGAGATCGGTTTTAGAATTTACAATCGAACATTCAAAATGCATGCTCACATTTAGAAGTTAAATTTCTTTTTTTGTTCTTTCTCTATTGGGTGTAATTTAAATAGGAAACACCAGTTGTTGGGTTTTATTTATTTGGTTGTTACATCTGAAACTTCCGGCAAACAAAAGAGCGTGGGTCATGCTATGAAATATTAAATAACAGTAGTAAATATTTCATAATTCCGACACATTAGTCCAATTAGATTTAATAAAGAAAATTATTATACATTTCATAAATCACGCGTGCTTGCTGAAAAAACTTTTGGAGAAATCTTTACGGACGTTTTTGTGCCTCGTGTTATTTATTTAATGAAATTACTCAGGTTGCCTTATCTAGGAACGGAATCTTGACCCTTGGAGAACCCTCACTATTCTCAGATCAATGTTACGTTCAATGGTTGGAATTTGACACCTTAATGCAGCTTTGGTATACGCGTGTTTGGTATAGTTGTGCAAATATCTCACTGCTGTTAATGTAAATTAAATTATTCACAAAGTTTAGGGCGATTTTCTCTGTGTATTTAACACTAGAATTACCAGCTGGTCAATATGACCTATTTTACCAACCACCCAAAATGACCGGATGACTTGTGCTTGCAAATTAATAAATATGATTCAATAAATTTATTGGAGAATTGTAAAAAATAGAATTGTTTACAAAAAAATATCGAGTAAGGTTTTACTTAAAAGTCTTGTGAACAGTTTTTGAAACCGGTCATATTGACCGGTTGGTAGTTCCAGTGTTAACATTTAAATTTATATGTACTCGTACGTAGAACAGTTTACATAGTAAATCCGATGTTCATCAACACATGAGAATGGTTGGGTGGAATTTAACTAGATTTGTGAATTTCCAATAATCCTTTCCCGCCCGGAGCGATTAATGTTCAATTTTAATGCATGACGTGTTAATTGCTATTTGGCACTTCAACACGAAATCGATATTGAGACACGATGCCTCGGTTTCGTTGATTTATTTGTCGGTGTTCTGAAATGACCGAACTTCATATAAAATGAAAAAAATGTTTTGGAAGTTAAAATGAATAATATAACCTCTTTTAGGTGTGAAAATCTCAGTTTTATGAATTAATATTTGACGTGTCTATAATTACCAAAGGGAAACAAAGTATTCGAAAATTACTAGTCTATTTTTGGTAAAGGTCACGAAAATAAGGTTCCAAGGATAAATTATAAACATATATCTACGTATGTTTAATTTGAAAGCGTATTCGTGCGTGTAAACTTGCGATATACCCTTACCGATAAGAAGGAATGACCAAGCGGATGAATAGGGTCAAACCATATCCCAAGCTTTATCTATCATTTACATATATGGCACTCCTTCTTACATTATACCATTTGTATTGGCTAGACAAAGACAACGAATACCAGCGAAGTCCAAGTTTTCCTTGATATATTTTTTGAGAGTATGCCGTTAGTTGCAATGGACGTTTATTGAAATTATGGTGTTATATCTGTGAATGGATCTCGACCCTTCTCGGGGGATAGAATTAAATGACGCTTAAGCTTTATATACTCGGGCTTAAGTGGAAACGTGAGACGTTGCTTAAGTGTCCGTCTATGAGATGCCTCAACATTCAATTTTATTTAGATACGTAATCCTAATGCTATGAATTTTAACACAAGATTTACCAGCTTAAATATACCCATTTCTACCAAAACCAAAAAAGTATATATTTGTTACAAATATATATAAAATAATACAAAATTCATTAAACTAATTCTTCTGTTATAAATTAAAGAAGATTAGAAGAATTGAAGAAAATGTTACACGCAGTAGGATTTTAATTTGATCTTGCAAGACCAGTCATTTTGACTGGTCTGGTAAATCTAGTGTTAATAAAGCTCATTATGCACCATATTCATGTCGGAATATTTTAAGACAATAAACTATCAGAATTAACTAATAAATATTACATTGTACAATACATAGTTTGGCTGATATGGGATTGAACCTCTGACCTTTCTCCACTATTGGTACTAGTATGTTCATCGTTAAATACAAAGCGAAACTAATATACTCGAATTATGTTACCAATTATTATTATTATTAGTTTCATTATAAGTTGGTAAGCCTGAGGCTACCCTCTGATTAATTTTAGGCAGACACGACAGGATAATGTGTTTGAAACATCATTTGGAACTAATTAGGGGTTTAAAAAAAACAGTTTTTGTTTTTGTTTATTTTATGAAAATGGATTTGTTTTGATTATTTCCGCATTTGGTAATATGTTTTTCTTTTATTATATAGTAAGTCCTATAAAAGAAATAACTTGACGTAATGAAATAATTGTCCGTATCATGTTTCCTTTGTAAGTTCACACACATTGTGAGGTTTTATGGTTAAGGTATGAGGGTTCACGGTTTTTGCTCGGTTCGAGCACGTTCCAGGTCGCACGTCCAAATGAAAACTGACCGTGGCTAATTGAAAAACGATTAAAATATTTGGTGCTTTTTTATACTTCTATTCTTTGTTTTCGTAGTTTTTAAGTATAATGCGTAGACCATTTTTTGTGGTTCATTCATTAGTACTACCGCCTAGGTCTGTAAAATGTAGCTTAGTAAGCAGGGATTGTTTCGTGAACAGGAAACAAAAAAGGGAATGAAACGAAGCAGATTAGAAAGTTGGTGCTGATTCAAGAGTCTAAAGATTAAGAGGCACCGGATTAACGAGTCGAGTGGAGGGGAAGGAGCGGAGGAAACTTCCTAATTGGAGATTATGAAACAAAAATAAACTATTTTTCATTGTAACTTTATATACACAAAGCTACAGATTAGTGTAAGTAATTATTATCTCGAACAAAATCGTACGTAATAGATCTAAAGTGAAAGAAATAAAAATAACTTCAACTTCATTAAAAATTATGTATTTACATTAATGTTGACATTAATTACGTTCTATTTTTAAATTACATTAATTATAAGCGGGTAAACATCGCGAGACCTGTTAAGATAAGTTAAATTACGAACATTCTATTTATTTCTTAACAACTTCCGTAACATTCATTAAAGCAAAGTTTTAAGGAGGTCTCAACGGTTAAATACTGCCTTTGTGTTCGTATGCTGGAGTAGAGCGCGCTCAAGGACTCTTTTTGCATTTACCTATGATTGTTTTCTGTAGTAGGTCACTTGGTCGCGTTATGTCATTAGCTTACAAATTGCTGGATCTAACTAGAGATAGGTATACGTTCTCTCATATTGGACTTAGGCATGCGATGGCAACTCATCTCAATACTGTCTAAGATTAAGAAAGTCATTTATATAAGATACTAGCTGTTGCCCCCGACTTCGTTCGCGTAGTCACGTGACTGCCCGTTTGGAGTCTATCGGAGTTATTGTAGTTTTAGTAAGGATCCTTATTTTTTCCTGTAATTTATATAGCCTATATTGACCAGTGATAATGTAGCATTCAAATGGTGAAAGAATATATAATATGGTGAAATTAATAGATGTTGATTTTTTAAGCCACACCTAACTAGACGTTCTTCTTGGTCATTTACTTTGTCTAAATGCAGATGGAGAAATAATCCAGTTGGGTAAAATAAACAATTAACCAAAGAGATTTTTTTAAAAAAAGAAAGAAATATATTAAATGTAATTAAATTCTTATACTATCCAATTTATTTCCAAAAAGAGAAAACGCTTAACAAAATGTTTTAGTTCTTAAGGTCTCTTATTTCTTTTTAAAGAGATTTTTTTGGGGATATATTTTGTTTTCCTGTATGGGAGTACGATGTAATGGGAAAATATTTATTTTTCTTTCACTTTGTTTTTATACACAAGTAATGTGTTTGCGCTTAGTATTTTCGTTTGAAGGTTTTTAGCTGGTTTTGTCATATTTAGGGGATGTTAGATGGGAGTACTTTTTAATGGATTAGCCACTCGTGAAATTTTATGTATTTATTTATAATTATTTATCATTAATTTTACATTAGGTACCAGATTCATCAAGTTATAATAACTTAGTTGAGTGATTAATATCAACTAAATAAATATTTAGGTGCATGAATGAGGTTTTGTATGAATGTGGTCAATGCATTATTAATGTTAAATTTATTATAAATTATTTGTATCAATAAGTATAATATATTTATAAACGTATAATCTCCCCTCGTGCCCTCTTCAGGTTGAGTTTTACGTTTTTGATTCTCAGATACAAGATTTTGAGCGTTAATTTTCTGAGTGCTTCGCTAAAGTTTCCCAAAGTTGCTATCAATTTTGTTTCATCTTCTACGAGTTTTACAACGAATATATTGTAGGTGAAATCTTTGCTTTTTGTCGAGACTTCAAGATATATCAGTCCTTGTCATTTTCAATGATTAGCTGTTCGGAAGTTAAAAGAGATTTTGTTGTTCGAACATTTGTGCTTATGTATGTCTTATACTGTACAAGTTAAATATTTGTGTTTGAATTAATGAAGCCCACTAATAGTTTTTTTTTCGTATGGAAAATAAGCGATCTAAGCAGGCTGGAAATGGGAATTGTATCACGCGTTTTTGCAAGTGTGTTGTAGGACAGACTAGTTGCCTATCACTCCTTTTGTCTAGTTTTGAATATTGCATAAAAAAGTGTGTGAAAATTAAACACCAAGATAGACTAATTCACAAAAACACTTAAAACTTGTTTACGGTGTATAAAATCTTTTTAAAAGGCGAATGAGATCCAAATGTCTTACTTTTTATCATTTAAGTTCAGTTCGCTCTCCATTGTCGGGTGGCAGAGTTCAAGAGCTGCTTGGGAATTTGAAAACTTGTTCTCGGGTGAAAATTCGATGTTTTTTTTATTTCAAACAACGATATTAAAAGAGTTTCTCAACATTCCTTCTTATTGTCACCGAAAAGTTTGATCCTCCTTGTAACTGAATATTCTATATTAATGCGTAACTTGTTTTGTAAGTACAGGATGCGGCATATTTCAAAAAGGTAGTAAAAGAAAGATATATGGGATATAAGAAAAAAGTATTTGCCAGAAAGGTTATTGTACATTCACATTTAGTGTAGATCCTGTTGTCCTAAATTTGAACACACAAGACAAAATTGTTTTCCGGTCAGGAACACTAGCAGACGACGACATTGCGAGTTTTAAAAAATGTGGGAAGTTCCCGTGCCCCACTGTGTATAATTTATATAATTTACTAGCTTTTGCCCGCAGCTTCTCTCGCATTTAAGTCATTAAATAAGTATCAGATATCATTTCAATAAAACTATACTCAATATTTTATTACTATAGACAATTGGAAACTATAGTATCCTATGTTACTTCTAGTACTTCCAAAAATATGTGTACAAAGTTTCATGATGATCGGCTAAGTAGTTGCTGCGTGAAAACGTAACAAACAAACTCACATTCACATTTATAATAATAGGAGGAATTAACTTAAAAATGTGTTTAAATTATATTACTAAATTAAATGTATATTGGACTTCAATTAATTTTTGCTTTATAACATAGAAATTGATAAATGCAGCGCCAGGCGTAGCTGCTATGGTGAGGCTCCGAGTTCGATGCCCATTTGTTTTTAAAGTTGATATTTCATTTATTGTTTCGAGTCCAGGTATTATTTGTTTATGTTGTCATTGTCCTGATGTCCATAGCATATAATATATAAAAGGAAACATGTCTTCCATATGATTATATTTTAAAATAATATCTGTTATATACATACTACGAATGTATCTTTATTTAGCTAAGAGTAGAAAGTTGAAAGGACAGTAACCATATTGATCCCTAAGGACGAAGGTCACCAACCTCATAACTATAAGCTGTTATATTATATTCTAGTAGTTCATAATTTGTGAGGTTTAGTTGTTTGGAATTTTATACTAATGCCATTGTTCCATAGAGTTTGCATATAGTTTATGTCTGCTTGAATTATGGATGTATATAGATAGGGTGTGAATATATGATACATAACATATTATAAATGATAGTCACGCGATGACTCAACTTTTATGTGGTTTCAATGCATATATATTTTGAAAGCGAATTGAATGTATCGTGCCCGTAAATTGGAGTTGAAGGTCTGTTGGATCAGATTACTTTTGTTTATATATTTACGAAGTACGATATTATACGAACTATAGTAAAAAATGCGAAAGTAAAGTTAGTTTTGTCAGTTTTTTCGGCGAAGAAGTGGCTTAACGAAACATGGCAGTGGCTCTCGTCCGTCCGTGTAGTATGTAAATGTGGCCTACATTTCGCTTACGTACCCTTTGTCTAGTTTAAACTGTACAGTGACTGAAGGATTACGAATACTAATGTGAACGCGAATTTACTTTGTTTTTTGTTGTTGTATGAGATTTGTGATACGTTGAAACTGTTGCATTGGGTGCTGTCATGATCGCAGACAATGCCGCCCATCTCGTTACGAGTTTCAGCGTCAGCCCTACGCCAGTAGAACCCGCGACGTCGCGGACTGAGGCCGCATTCCTCGTCCCTCTCAAGTCGACGCACCCTCTCATCTCGTCTTATCGATCTCGAGACGAAATTAAGATATCTCGAGTTTTTCTTTTCATAAAAATGACGACATACACCTCTCAGTGACGTGGCCACGTTACGTCGTGATTTACTTCCAATAAAACGTGGTTTTGTTTCGAACGGCCGCTCCAGATTTACGAGCCAACGACCGGAACTTTTTCAGCGGTGTAGCTGCGATAAACGGTGAGTTTAATCGCTGTATTTTGTACTTTGTAGTTCTGTTATGTTTGTTTTGGTGTTGCGTTACGCCGGCACATGTGTACACCAAACAGTCGCCGACGTTGTCATACATTGCGCGTATTCTCAATGGTAAATCGCGAGTAGCGGTTACAAACAGGTGGTTTTATTTGACTTTGATGTTCTCTTGGGATGATGAACCGCCGTGACGCCTTTGGCGATGTGATGAAAGAATGAAGAGGAGAGCGATGTTCATGTGATTGTCTTTTATTTTATATAGAAACGCCCGAGGGAATGATTGAGGAAGGGTTCCAGGCGAGACAAATGTCTTGGCTTCTTTATTGTTGTTTTATTCCTTTGAAGGAGTGAGATTTCTTGTGCTTTTCTGAAGGATAAGCTTCCTTTACATTATCTTTTTCGCGCTGAAAATATGACTTTCTCTTTTTATTAACAATTTGGTGTTCTATAAATAATTTGACTTCGTTTTATATATTTAGTATAAATTTATTCAAATATTTATTTTAGGCATTGCAAAATATTTTTGCTCAAAATAGTATTTGAGATATTACTTTAGATTTCTTAAATTTGTCCCTACTCTTTATTAAAATTATGATAATTTATGAGCACGTTTTATTAAAGTAATATTTATAGGGAAAAGGAACTTTAGGAATAAGCTTATTCGTTCTTCCATTGAGGGAGTTTCGTAAAGGTTATTTCTTAATTTATTAATTTGTATTTGGATTGATGCATATTAAATGTGAAACAGAAATAAAATTCATTTGTTTCTCATTCGAATCTAGAGTCCTTAGAAACTGAGCCGACGTCGATGCTTAATGTGTTGATATTAAAATAATGAAGCATAAACGTTTGCGTGATGTTAATGTTAATTTATTCAGCACATAATTATGCGGTGTTGACTTTTATTTGCATAATGTTATATGACGAGATTTAATACTTCATTTTTGGACGCACACCTTCTATTTTACAGTCACGGTTGACAAATAACGTCTGGAATATGCAAATGACAGTCTGTGAAAACTGATTATATCTAGTAATTAATATTATTATAATATCTATAGTTGAAGTTATTATAATATCTATAATCATTGGTACCTATATATGCATTCAATGTATTCTTTTTTATTGATATAATTGCACGTAATCACGATATCGACCCCCCCCCCCCCCACCCCCACCCCCTCCCACCATGTTATCAAAAATAAGCAAAGCAAAGACTCCCCCGCCCCCCTCAAGCGCTTACGTAATACTTGAATGACCCCCTATTACAGGTGCTGCATATTATTATTGTAATTTGATAAGTCCAAGTGTTCCAATAGGTACATACAGATGATGTGAGAGAAATAAAATGTAAAAATATCTAACTTATAGTTCTTTCCCATTGTGTCGGCTCAAATAGGACAAACGTACACCATTCGAATTGATTTTTGTTATAGTTGATCCTAAAACCCGACCAGGTTACTTCATGGGTGTTACCTTTAAAAGTGGTGGTACTACCCTGTGAAACTGAGCTAATAACTAATTGTACAAATTAGTTCAGTAATGTAGACGTAAATATATACCATACCAGCGGTTCTCAAACTTTTTAAAAACTGATTTATATGTATTTATTAATAATCATATTGCAAATATTGTAATGTTACGTAATATTTATAAATATAATGTATGTATTGTTATTTTTAACTTTTATATGGTGAATATTTAGATGTAACCTTATAATCTCACTTTAATAGATATTTTTTGCAGTATTTTCGCCCTAGGGCTCCGCGGAGCACACTTTGAGAATGGTTGTACTATATGTACTGTATATATTAGACGTATAATCTGAAGCAATGAAATATATTCGTTAATAAAATGTTTTCCAAAAGTATTCCCGTTCCGTTTCCTGTTTCTGCCTATTTAGTATTCCGCTAGTTAGTCTACTTGCCTGGTTAAACTGTAACTAACTACTTACTCATATTTCTTTTGGCCGGCGTCTACCCCCTCCCCCTCGTCGCTCTTAATTAATAGTTAATTTATACACGTCGTTTATAAGAACTTTCTTCTTGTTATTTGATTTATTAGTTACTAGTTCTTCGGTTTTGTTTTTTTTTCGAGTTATATATATACTAGCTTTTGCCCGCGGCTTCGCTCGCATTTAAATCATTAAATAAGTATCAGTGATCATTTCAATAGAAATGAATCAATATGATTCCAAACAGCTGAAACTCTAATCAGTTGGAAAATATAGTAAAAAATAATATATATTTTTTAAAATAAAAAGTATCCTATGTCACTTCTAGTACCTCCAAAAATATGTGTACAAAGTTTCATGATGATCGGCTAAGTAGTTGTTGCGTGAAAACGTAACAAACAAACTCACATTCACATTTATAATATTAGTAGGGATCTTTTTATTATGTACTAAAATAAATATAATATTTAGGATATTTAGAGTCCTTAGTAGCTCTAGTTTCTAGGTTTATATTATAGTATTTATATGGTAATAAAATTATAATACTGTCTCTTAAGCCCCAGAGAGGCTGTTATATTATAGGTTCTAGCGCTGATGGGTCGCGACAACTGAAATTTTAGAGCTAGAAATAGAGAATTAGTGTTTATGTAAAATTAAATTGAAAGATATTATTAACCCGTAAAGCCTTTGAATTAGCTTGAAAATAGCCTCACGACGGATCTAAAAACATATACTTCTTAAATCCCAAATCGTAAGTTGGTACCGATATATTGTAACTGTGATATATTTTTAAGTATCACATAGTAATAATGTATGGGTATATAAATAAATTAAAGATAGAAGATATTTATTATTATTTTAAAGTAATTCAAAGTAATATCGGTGGATATTAAAATTCAATTAAATTGAAATATTTGGCTATTTTCCATTTTCCCATCATGATCAAATTGAAATCGGTTTGTTATTTTAGGACTAGAAAGCAATCAATATTGTAGAAAATACTCTTCACCTACCTACCTGCCTTTGATGTGTAACCTTAGCCATTTATTTAGGATTAATGCGTTGGTGGATCTAACTTTTGCACCTACAGGGGACTTAACTTTCCCTCACTCGCAGGATTTTGTGGGGAGAGAAAAACTTTGTCCATTAAGACGGACAGGTGAGGGTCCTTACGTACAATTCACAATATAACCCCTGTTGTTAACTCATTTGAAATATTTAATTATTGTGTTTTGACAACTGCTTCCGCAAATTGATGTTAGAATTGCGCTAGGTTACTGTTTCATCTCTACAACAAATTTTATTATAATATTTATTATAATTAATTGTTTCAGGCGTTACTTTGCGGAAATCCATATTAAAGGAAATTATTTAAAATTATTTTGCTTATAATTCCCGCTATATTAGGTCGATGAAGGAAAATAATCTCCATCAACATGCGATAACTTCGACGCGTTCGCCACTTCACGTGGCATCATCGCTTCGCCTTCGCTTCGACGACTAATTTTTCACTGTGCTTGCTGTCGGTAATAATATTTATTGTTAAAGTGATCAAAGTGTCATTACCGTTGCTGCATGTTATATTATTATGCATAATTGCATTTTGACATGTTCCAAAAGAAACCTGCAGATGATGTCAGAAAATAGATAATGTCTAAGACGAAAGAATGAATTATTAAAAACTCGCTTTGTATAATGTTGTTAACATCGCGGCTTATTACGTAGAAAAAAGTTTTGCCATAAATATTTTGTAACGTCCCGTTTATAATGCTATTATTACCGTTGCTAGTCGACTCTTGACAGATTCCCGATTACATTAGTTGTTTTTGTTGGGGCGGGAGAATCGGTTAACGCCAATCAATGTTGCTTGTACAATTCTCTATCGGACCGTAATGAAATCGATCTATTCATTCGTCTTCGTTTATTTCTATATTATTAAACGGTGTTTTGTTTCACGTGATGATTAATATCGATTTCTGTGGTTTTCTATTAACATATTTTTTCAGCTTTTTGAGGTTATTTTTTTAATGGAAATTCTTTTATTTCTTGTCTATAAAATTGTAGGTTATATATGTTTTAATGTTGTTTTTAACAAATAATTTGAACTTTATATTATACGTTATAAAATATTTAATGCATTCAACGGTTGTTCGAATTATCGTACAAATATTAATTCGCATATATTATACAAGTAATTTATTTATTTAAAATGAATTATATTTCGCATCGGAATTTAATATAAATCCGTGGAACGTCCATAATTCAACGAACCTATTTCCTTTATTAATGTTTTATTTGTAGGAGATAAAAACATTTAATTACTGTTTTCATGGATATACGAATTCGTGAAGTGAGGTTTTGGTGTTCAGCTTGAAAGTAAGTATGTTCTGTCTAACCTAACATGGTAGAGGTGACTTCTTTAATAATATAAAATACAAGAAAGCATTCCTTTTTCTCTTAATCCACTTACCATCTTCAATAATATTAATAATTAAATGACGTATACATATTGTACTGTTGACGTTGAGTCAACGAAAGGCTTTTAAAGGACTCAGAATATTTTATCAAAAATAACGAGCTAATTTATTTTTAGATTTAGAAGACGAAGTTTTGTGAAAACTTATAAACTGCGCGTAAATGAAATATCTTCACGTTGTCTCTCACACGACTTTAACATTTTACACTCTCAATCATAATTAGAGGAATGACGTGAAATACAATGTATACACGGTTGGACGACAAACGATAAATTTATCTTTTGACGTCGAGATATAACTTTGAACACGAATTTACTTTTAATAATATATTCTACATATATTTTTTTTATACTTACGTTTAAATATGACTAATACTGTAACGGTATAGAAATTGATTTTAAAGTTAGATTATCTCCGTTAAATGTGATGCCAAAATTGTCAAAATTACTGGGACTAAGTCGTGTAGTTGTGTACCCGTATACATAATACCTGTAATGTGAATCAGTCAATTTCGCACTCAAATTGTCAAAGGAACAAATTCCCATAAGCGCGTTACTCTAATTTCGTTTGTGAGTGTAAATTATATCTCATCCGAGTACAAGCGCAGAAGATGGTAGTTTCATTTATGAAGTGGAAACTTAATTAAATTTTGTTTACCACCACATAACCCCAAAGTTGTTTGCTTAATACATTATTATTATTATTATATAGGTATACTATACAATCATATTAATTCTGTTTATCGTTGTAGTCGCCACGAAGAGTTCGGTTATTATGGTCATTTTTGATTATAGTTACCTAACGTTAATCCTACAGAAATGGCGAAGGGTCAAATGACTACACAACTTTTGATATGTTATAAAGTTAGAAAATGTATAACAAAAGTAAAAATCATAAAATTTATTTACTTATTATGAAATTAAAATAACAGTAAGATTTTCAGTGGTCCCATTTCAGCAATGCTTGACACGTGGGACACAAAATGTCAAGTTAATAATTCGTACTGAATGAAGTTTTATAGTTATTTTTGGTCAAATGACAGATCTTTGTTTAATCAACTCTTAAACAGTGTTCAAAATAAAACTCATGCCAGTTCTATCACTTGAGTAGCACGTGAAATAATCTAATAGGGGCACTTACCGCACTTACAGTAATACCAACTGAATCCGAGCTTATGTCGCAAAAAAGGTGTTAAAATTGAGTACTATTATTATTTTCATATGAATAGTCGATTGTCTGCGTAGACTAATAAACTGGATCTACGGGCAGCCTTTAAACAATTGCTCCTTCGGGCGCTGTAACAGTGTTCGGTGGTATAAAACTCAATTACTGCGCCGTTGTGCCGCGTCCGTACTTCTTGTAACCGACTTGCGATGTTGTTTACTGAAATCTATTATTGACTTTCACTCTAGAAAATCACCGTGTCTTTGGTCGGTTTTAATAATAAATAAACTTGATACAACATTCTAAGTTAAGTAAAGTGGGATTCACAAAAAAAAACACACACACACATATATATACAGGTACTATATATATATAAAGCTATTGTGATTGAAAATGATTAATCCATCCTATGCGCGCTTTCTCAATATACAATGTACATATATATTTAAGGCAACAATAATATTTCCAATCAGTTCTTGAGATTAAGGCGTTCTAAAATACAAACCAAAAATATTTCTGTGATTAATTTAGATGCTCATCATTTTTCTTCAGTGTAATACTTTATTATTTATCGAAAATAAAATATAATTTCCTTATACAATAATTGAATTAGGTATTTCATAGAATAGGTTTTTTTTTTAATTCTCCGTCTTACTAAAAGAGGATAGCATAGAAAATAACAAAGGCTATATAAATTGCTATACCTAACGCAATTTCGCTCGACTACAAAGTTCCTTATAAGTATCTATAAAGCCATGATTGGTTGAGCAGATCGGTTCATTTATTTGTCGTGGATCCAATCTACAATTAATGAATTTGGAAGTTTTCGACAATATAACGAATTTATCATTTCTACTTCGAGTTTGCATAATTTGTTCAATTATTCATCCAAAATTTTCAATTGGAAATAGTAAATTCAATTTATGAGAAACGAGTCCTGCGAACCGTTTAATTGACGTATTGTATTAACTAGCGACGTGAAAAAATAATAGTTAAGTACACACAATAAGTACACATACATTACAAACTACTTTGACGACAGATAGGGCAATTGCAATGATTTAACAAATGTAATGTATAATAAGTTATTCAAATTCATTTATTTGATATAAATATGGTTAGTAAGATAGGTCTTAAAGTAATGTTAGTAGTATCACATATTTTAACAAATACAATGTATAATAAAATATTCAAATTCATTTATTAGTCAGAAATATGGTTAGTAACACAGTTCTTAAAGTAATGTTAATAGTATCACACATTTTACATGTCTAATTAAACTACGAAATGTCAGTCATTAATTTCCCAATTGAATAATAGCACTTATTAATGTAGATTATGTTGATATACATATGCAGTACAATGGTCACTATGTACATAAATTGGTTTGTTAATTAAGAAAACAAAAGAAAATAAATAATATATAATAAAAAACAATACACTAACAAAGAACTAATGCAAATAACAATCATTAGACTCTTAGGCCCGTATTCTCTGAATAGAGATCCAAATTTCAAATGTCATTCAGTCTTACGAAACAAAATAGACCAACTACACGCTTGAAAAATTGTTGAAATGATTTTTGACCAATGGTAATAATCCATTGCAATTGTTTACTGTGACCTAGCTGGCATCACGTTCTGTTACACGTATGCATACGAAATAGTTACATTAATTTTTAAACTAGGTATTTGATATGCATATAAGTATATTTTGCATTGCTGTTTTATTTTGTATACTGCTTAATGCAGTGATTCTCAACCACTGTGCCGCGGCACTTTTGTGTGCCACGAAATTCTAAAAGTGTGCCGCCAAATTGTAGATATATAATAATGTTAATATTATTAAATAATATGATTTAAAAACTTTTAAACCTAAAAAAACAAAACGCAACAAAAAAAAAGGTTGAGAATCACTGGCTTAATGGTTGCAGTGTTTAAAGATTTTTATTATATATTAGTAAATGATGTTTACTACAAAAAAAAACTGGATTAAACGCATCAGGTGATCACAGATTAAACGACGCTCAAGTGTTATTTCTGAATTATTTTCCATAATATATAACTAACTATATAATGCATTATAACATAATATATGTACCTAACATAAATATACTGATGACCCCATCTAACCAAATCCTCGTATATCCGTGCGACTAGGCGACTGTTTAAATATTAACAAAGGGGACTTACCTTATTTAAGGGACTTCATATTTTTACCCCTTTATATGTGTGTGACATTTCTTGCGAAAATAGGATAGAGTTTATTGATTGGGTAGTTTCATTCGATGTGTCTGTGATCTCGTCCACACGACTTGTCATCATTTCGTCCTGCCACATGATCCTATGTGTCTGTATTTTTGGTCTTATATAGGAAATAATAACATGTTATTTTATTTCTAACTGATTGATGATTTACAAGCTGGACTAGCTTGGTTTAATTTTTATTTCAATCGATCTATTGGTATCTTAAGATTGGCAGGTCGTATTGCGTTTCAAGCTTTAAGTACATGCTGGCAGTTGACAGCAGACACTCGTAGCCTAACTTAAAGTCTCTCAAAATAGATTGACAGTAGTGATTCTTCAGTTTTATTGAAATCTCTTCGATGTTCGAGAGATATGGGTAATTGATTGAGCGAAGCCAAACTAAAGGTCGATTTATGAGGTTTCAATCAATTGACATGTGAATTGTCTACTTTATTTATTTATCCATCGTTTTTTTCCACAGAATTTAAAACTCAGAATATTGGTGAATGTAAATATGACATTTTTACTACAGATTTTTCATTTTCAATTATAAATTTTAGTTTTCTCTAAGAACGAAACAATTTTTCAAATACAGTAAATTGAAAACGCAGGAAAAAGGAAGCGAACCGATAGCTACAACTTTAATTAAACGTTTTAAATTGATCAATTTTTCGACTGCATTTCTTCTCCAAAATTATCACTCTATTTCGAGTTTTGTATATTGGTGAAGTCAAGCCATTGTACTATATGTGATTTTAGGTATATCAATGTTTAATTATATTTAATAAATAATAATAAAGCTAAAATAAGTTAAGGAACCTCCATTTTAATACATATCATTAATGCTATCAACCTTGCGAATATTCATATTTTCCCGTTAAATATTGGACTATTTTTATAGCAAAGTAACTGACACCATACTATCCTATTTGTCACGACTGTGTAAATAGTTTCCACGAAAACCTATGTAATGGTTATTTTAACCTGTAGACTTGACATGACAAAACGGGACAGTATTTCATTGTCAGAACATGTCCGACACTTTGTTCAAGCTTTACAATGCTATCGATCTTTGGCATCCCCTCTGTACAAACAACATTAAAAGCGTAAAAGGAAAATAAAAATAGTTTTTTTATCACATATTCTATATAAGGTTTTAGTGTAACCTGGTGATTCGTTTTTAATAATAAAGGAAAGAAAAATACACGTGTCTACTGGTAGGTATGACAACATTTTTGCTCTAAACCAGTGTTTCCCAACGTGGGCAATTTGATTGTTAAGGGGGCAATTCGAAAATGGACCCGACACGAGTTTAACCCTTTCGCTCCGGGCCTTTTAAATGCAATGCTAGATTTGTGCCAAATTTAACGAAAAAACAAATTCTTAAATAATTGCTGTAAATAATTATTAGGTATAATTTCGCTAGACGAGACCAAAATATCATCTGGGTGTTTGATTACATACGGCATACAAATTTTAGAAAGGCTAAGGTGGGGCGTGGCACAAAAAAGGTTGGGAAACACTGCTCTAAAGGGAAACCCTGCTAAAAACTGATACCGCGTGATCTAAGTCATATTACATGATATTGAACGTCTAACAGCCGCGGGAAGAAATGGGAATCCGGTTTGAATTAAGAGCATAACGATTAAAGAGCGATAATGCATTATAGGTAATATCGAAGATGTGTATTTTTGTGTTTGAAAATAAATCTATATTTTGATATTCTTCGTTGTTATAGCGGTAATTCAAAGAGAAACGCAATCAGGGTAATGAGATAGCTGTTTGGGAGATGCGTCGGTTGCGAATAGACGCGTTAGGCTGTGTCAACATATTACGATCGTGACTTGCAATTTCCTTTAAAGCCTTAAGACCCCTCTTTTTTCCTGTTGATCTATTAAATTCGCTTGAAATTTGAGAGGTGATTTGGTTCTTAAGATTAATACATTTTGAACAAAATTGTATTTATTCGTTTTAATTTTAATGAACATTTTAGCTGCTTTTATTCTTCGATATTTTTATCAGATTGACTTTATGACGTCATACAGTTTTTTTTTACATAAAATGAGTAAAAATATTAAGTTATTATATGCTTGTATTTAGTTGAAAGTGAAATCCAATCTGAAAAGCAATATCCTGCCTGTACGACTTCCCATGTGCCAGTGTAATGACATTTTCCCTGAAACGACATTAAGTTTTACAATATTCTTCATAAAAGTTATGTTCCTGACTTCACTTTAGTGTTCTAACTTATTTTTAGTATTATACGAGTGTACTCTTAAAAGACTAATAAAGGCCCATAAAACAATAAAACCTATTTTTGCTCGAGACTTTGTTGTTCATTTCCTTGCAGTTACTTATTATATTATGGACTGAGTGTATACAACATTGAGCCTTGTTGCGTGTAATTACAAGCCAAATTTAATACTTGAATTTTACAGTCATGAACGAGTCGTATAATTTTGCAGATCCTTCCAGTAAAAGTTTATTTTTCCGGCTATACACGATTAAAGTAATTAGAAATAATAATTATAATGAAACAATTAACATGATTTCAATCACCAGACCAATCCGTCATATATTATCCGGTGACCATTGACCTAGTCGTTTTGGAATCAGCTTGGAAGTAATGTGGTATAATGAGAATTGTAATACGGGGGTGTGTTCGAAGACATGAGTGGTGAAGATTTTGGAGTAATGTAAGTTTGGAGATAACGGTAGATAACTAGGCTTAGACACGCTGGCTTGTCAAGTCCCATGTGAAAAGCAGTGTTGCTTGTTTTTAAAAATACGAATGTATGTATTTTTCTGTTGCAGTTATTGTCTTCATGGGTCGTACTCGTAACTGAACAAGCCATGATCGTTTTATTATAATATAATTCTCTGTATACTGAATAAGTATATCTAATAGACTCTGGCATCTTACAACTGGACCCTTTGCTGTCTAATGATATTATCCACCGTCCCATGTTAGTAATAAAATACGATATTAATATTGCCCTCCCACGCAATATGAAGATCGAGATGCTTGTTAGCGTAATCTGTTATATCAATAGAATTACATCATGCGTTTTTTGCTTTGTTATTTTTAATATTATACCATTTATCTTAGTGACAGTGTGTTTGTGTTAGCGTCGTGTTGATAAAGTCATTTTTGGAAGTGACGCCTCAATCCATACTAGGATTGCGACCGACTGTTGTCTCGACCACACAATTACGTCGAGCATCAGTTGAAAGGTGCTACTCACCTGACCTTATCTGATATCTTACACAATCTGATTAATATATATTTTTCTATAATTAATTGTTTCAGGCGTTTATTTAGGCGAGATTATTTAAAATTAAATTGCTTATAATTCCCGCTAGATTAGGTCGATGAAGGAAAATAACCTCCACCAACATGCAATAACTTGTCTCAACGCGTTTCGCCACTTCCCGTATCCTGATGATGCCACAAAGCAAAATAATTTTTCTATTAATTATTTACTTCATAAGATTATATTAATAAATATAGGTTAGTCAATAATATATTGGTATAATAATACAATCGTTGACAAAACATATTTGCTCTAATAGGATCGGGGTCTCGTTTATCCATACAATGGCCGATTTATTTTTATATCAGTCTTCGGACAATTCATATTCCCTTTCAATACGGAATGTCAACAAGTGACAATCGTGATTTCATCTTGACGTCACATACGACGAGGTCATCTTCTCATTTGTTTTCATCTACCAAACAATGTGTTCATCTGTATAAATCTCTTATTACTAATTTCGGATAGTTTACGTGATATTGCTTCTAATGTCTATATTTATTAAGTATATTAAACTAGAGTTAATAACAGCTATCAGTGGAAAATATGGAGAACCATCGCTATAAATTTATCATCCAATCAAAATGATATTTGAGCAAATTTGACATTTCCTTTTCTAGTTCTTTAAAATAATAACAAGATTCTTACGAGCCAGTCATAATGAAACAAAATAAAACAGAAACCTAAAAAAGGAGATAACGATCAAAAACTTTCTTTTGGCACGTTTTACGCTTTTCTTTCACAACTCAGGTTATTTCTTTTCATAGACATTATCGTACGATCAGCGGCAATATGATACGTTACTATAATTCAACTGTTGTTAAAATATTTCCTTAAAATGATCTGTATTTTTTATATATATATACAATACATACAAAGTGAAGTTATTTTGTATGATATTCCAGTTGTGGGTAGGAACATATTTCGTTATAATGGTTGGTCCGAGTACGGCAAAGGAAATATATCTGACAATCACACGTGGCCGGGCTCTGATTTACACACAAATTGCACGTATAGATCTCGAACTAACAAAGAATCCAGCGTTATTTTTTCGGAAAAAAAACAGTGGAATATTTCAGGTGTGTCCGTAATAAAATCTCTTTTTTTCTACAATTTGTTGCGTTAACCGTTAGGAGTTCTGCGACTCATCTTGATTCATTTCATTGACCCTTGTCGTACCCTTTTTTAGACCAGATTTGTGTGGTCGTATGTGTTTTAAATTGTCTATTTTAAGATAAATTACAATAATTATTAAAAAAAAAACTATTTTTGAAACTGAATTCAAGCCATACATATATAAAATTTAGTTTGTGGTTTTATATATCAGAAAATACAATCTTGTTAAGTGTATATTGCCTAACCTAAATTACATAGATTTTTCACAAACTTTAGCACACTCACTCTACCGAGTCCTCCATAAAGACGATCTTTCACGGCGCTATTGAATAATAGAAACGAAGAAAGGTCTAAGAAACATTGTCGTAGCTTGGCCGTAGAAACGTACGCGCTTACCCGCTTTTCTAGGCTCCCACTGATTTATGGTGTACGTGTGTGAATTCCTGAATAGAGTGCGACAATTGTCCGAATAATGTCAATATCCTTCAGCTTTCTTCTATATCCGTGAGTTTAGTGCGAACGTTTTCCCTTTATTGATTTCACTCCTAGCTTTCTTTGCACGGTGTCGTCAATTTGACGTGTTTATTTTGGGATGATGTATTGGAGATTGTCTTCAATGCTCCCGTTTGTATTTTACTTCTGTTTGATCGCTGTGGATAAGTTTTTTTTTGTTTCAACTCATAAAAGCAACGTCTAAATAAAACCAAAACACTTCTGTGTGCATTCGGTTTGTAGTGCAATAGAATGCTGTTTATTAGCATCGTCTATTGTATCGCTCCTGGCAACAGGTGAAAGATTGGATTCAGGCCAAAAACTTAAAGTGAGAGCTGCTCGAGTTCTTTCAAAGATTTAATATTGTCGACCATCATAATGTTGAGAGCGGGGTATTTCGTTTTAGTGCTTTTATGATAAACTCATAGTCTCGTAGCAAACAATATTTATGTCTTTGGTAGCAAGGTGGGTGATGTCCAAAGTATGTATACCTAGATACTTGTAGATTAGAATTCGCAAACTGAAACCATATATTTGAACCGTTAGAACGTAACTTTATACGTTACGAAATAACTTTGAACGCTCAGTGTTATGATACAAAACCTAGCTCTGTATAGGTATTACGAAAAATAAAAATCTCTCAAAGAATATTATATGAATCCCGCTTGCTTTGTAGATGCTCAATTCAAGCAAGCAAATAATATATTAAATAATGAAAACCATGTTACCTATCTTACAAATACAAAATAAAAATTATTTACTGTAATTGAATTGACATTGGCTTCTGACCTTCGATTATGGATTATTTTTCATTGTACACGTTTATCTTTTGTTTAATCTAAATTTAATGCTTGTAGTGAGCGAGTGAACTTTAGTAATTTTATTGTTAATATTGTTTTACTTTTAAACACTTTCGTCATTCCAGAAGTAGACATTCCATTGTGAATTAGGTCAACGAAGGTTATTATGCCTTTTCGATTATTATATTCCAGTGAACCGATTTAATTATCTCAAACTTCGTATGTGACATCTTTTGTGAATGTAATTTCGTTACTGAAAATAGTTGTCATTGTCTGACAAAAAAGGTCGTATTAATATTGTGAAGCGAAGTGTATATTTATATTGTGTCTATGAATGGATACATTTTCTACCTTACATAATACTATACACATTGTTCATTAAGTATAATATTTCTCGAATATCTCAACAGTTGAGTGTTATTGTAATGAGTTTATTTAGTTATTAGTTGGAAATAAATGTATTAACATTTTGAACGGTTCTTATATTCAAGACTTGTAAGTTTAACTTGGCAGTAGGCAAATGGTGGTTACCAACTTTTCAATTTGTTTTCGTCAACATTTCGAATTGATAGTTTTAATACACCACAATCAAAGATCTTTTTCGCACAGCCTGGTTCTGGCTCTTACGCACTGTCAGATTCTACAGTGATTTCGGAAAGGATTATTGACTATGTTGAATAAGGATGGCAGTGAAACAAAACTTCTTCTTAATATATTCTTTAATTTCACATCATCAATACATATTACATAGCACACGTCGACTCTTCTTGTACAGGCACCTTTTTCACACACTACACCATAGACATGAATCACATACCAAAGACAAAAACAATTGTGTTGCTATTTCAACAGACTAGGACTTTGAAAGTTTAGTTTTTATAAACTGAAATTAAAACTGTCACAGTCGCGTTACAGCATTATCCAATATAGCGGAAGTGACATACATTTCTTTGTGGGTCTCTACTCGTAGACTACTCTAGTTTAATACTAGACAGAAGACGATCGTTGGGCAACTAATTGTCGAACTAAAAAGAATGAATATTTCTTTGTAATGCGTTTGAACTTTAAGTAATAATGTTGTTTATTTAAATTTCAGGTAAGTTCCATTCACAAATTGAAGGGTTACTTTTAAATTCATCCGCTGTTCGGGATAAGCAGTAGTTGAATTGGATTGTTTATTCTATAGTTTTATTTGTATTGTCTGCGTCGATTGCCAAAATATTTATTCACAGACCCGAATCAATATTGACCGCGACGTAGAGCTGATTGCTACATTATTTGTTATTACTTATTGTTGTTTAAATAAATTATTTATAGTTAATTTTCGGTTTATGTCTTTGTCGCTGATTTTTCTTTAAAAAAACTAATTACAAGGTTAGCTGGTAGATAATGCCGACGGCATTAAGCTCGCCTATGTGAAAAAATTATTTTTTGCAATAAAAAAATTATTTATTTATTTACAAGTTTATAGTGACCTGGCATATGACCACACTCCACCTGATGTTAGCTAGAGGTCCATGAGTGGAGACAGCTGCGACTACATACCAACGTTGCAGGTAACAGCTGTTTCCACATTTGAGAAGATGAATATATACCATCAGAATTGACAGGGCACACTCCTAAAACACAACTTCGTTTGTCTACTGTATTGCTTTCTGGTGTAAATTTGTATCCACATAGGATTTGTAATAATAGTTTGACGTGTTCACCATGATACATGGGTCTTCTAAATTATTACTCGAATATCTTAATATAATTGTGTATAGTTACCAAATGTTGTATGATTAATGTGTGTTTTAATATATGGATAACCTTCGCATTCACAAAAGTATTATAAAGATAAAGAATGTTGAGTAAACAGTTGTAAAAAGCTTCCGAAGTTAACCCAATTTAATCGTTTCTCTAAACCAATATAAAACTCCGATTAGAACATAACTTATGTTATTTTTGTTAGCTTTGATGAGCAATCGGAAGATCGATTAACATTTAGGAGTTGTTTCTTTGATCTTTTGCTTGTTTTATTATTGTTATTTTAAGATCGGTTTTCGGTCATTTGTATAATGGTAACCTAAACGTCTCGCTGCATCCAGAGTGGACAGTCGCTTTGTGAAGTACTGGGTCACAGTATATCTTCGTTCTAGGAAAAAAATATACTAATATAAGCTAAGACTAGAAGTTACTGGCTGTAGGTTTTGAACTAAAGTATTTAATTTGTTTATAATTTGGTATTTGTTCTGCGGGTTTGTGTCTTCAATTCAATGAAAATTATATTTAGACCAAGGTATGAAAATATCAACCTTGTCTAAATAAATGTTTGCCTTGATAATTATTAGCATTCATTAGACTGAATAAAACTAAGTATTCTCTTATTTCTAGGAAGTGTCTAATAGTTTTATTGTTGTTCTTTTATTGTTTATAAATACAAAAGCCAAATGGACGTTTAGGACAGATTAGTGGTAATTAATTGGTGAAGAGCTATCAACTGTTTGTGTTTATCGTTTTTGTTAAGAATTATTGCAGTCAGCTGCGTGATAAAAATACTACAATTTTTTTCTTCTTCAAGAAATGACGTAGCGTTTGAAGGGCTTTTCGTTGAAGTTTGAAGCTTTGAAGTTCGTCGAATTTAATTGCTCGTAAAAATAACTTTTATGTTTTATTTCAAAAAAATATTGTATTAGTTTTTTTAATTTTAAAAATACGTTCTTTTACATTAAAAAGTCGCAACAGCTGTAAAAATAATGACAATATGCGCCTGTAAATTAGGTAATACCTTTTTTATACTCTACATGTGACGTCAATATTACGTATTTCAACTGTAAATTCAGATAATAAATTGTTGTAAAAATATTTATAAAAAGGTACAGCAGGATTAAGGGATTTGCGCGGAATCACGCAACGAAATCATTTTGACTTCAATGACTAATTTATACATTTTACGTTCGCATAATTCGACAGTAAAATTCGTGTTATTTCACTAGTAATTGGGCTGATAAAATACAATCAATTGTTTCGGAGTTAATACTAACCCTGATCTATTTTGTTGGCTTCTACAACGACCTAAATTCTCAGACGACGCGCGACGTCTCGTCATGCGGAGATTCATGCTGGCGATCTCGGATTAACAATACTGTTTAGAACTGTGTTTGATAATTGAGTTCTAAGGCCTATAACAACAGCTGTTAAACTAATAAATTGTTATATAAACAGCTTTTTGTTTCGTATTAAAAATATGCATTTATTTTGTTAGTATATTATATATACTCGTACGTTGTCTAATTTATAGTTATTACAGTGATATTTGTCTCGTGATATATATATAGATATAGGTTAATATCATACTATCTCATGGTTTTTCTACAATCGTTTCTACAGTTCTCGAGCGTTAATTTAGTTGCTCAGCTGTTTTTATGCAAGCTATTTTAAATGTCACCGAATGCTCGGAATGTTCGTAGTTTTTCTTGGCGACTGGACGTTCCTAATCTCCTGTTAGTATAAAAATTGTATCATCGCTCATTCCCAACGTTAATTACATGTAAAGCGAAATCTCTAATGCTATTTATTTTAAACGAAATGTCACGTTAGAGAAAACGTATTGGATGCTGGTTTTTATTTTACGATAATTTGGCTTTTTTCCAAAACGTGTCAATTATTTGAACGTGTGCCAAGATTCAAATTAAGGGGCAGAAACAAATCGGCGTGAAGTGATGATATACGCGGTCAGTTTATTATAAATTATTAATGCTTTTTCATATTAAAACTTACGTTTTTGTTTCGTATCGATTTTATTGATGAACGTATTTTATCGCTGTTTTTTGTTTTTGTTTTAATACTAATCATATTTTACATTGTGATACCAATCAACGAGTTTAATATTTTTACCACATTTTTATGTTTCCGGTCTTGTTCTAACAATTTATTTAATCAATTATTGTTTATTAATTAATCGATTTTTTTAGCACATGTCGTCATATATCATACATAGATAGTTTTTTTCATATTTATTTTAAATCGTGCGACTAGCGACTAACTGTAAAGAAAGGGTTTTCATCATCGTCATTTTTATCAAAAAAGTATCGTTATCAACTATCAAAATCGTCTATTTGATAGTACCTATTAAATAAACATTTTATTATAAAAATGTTAATATAAAAATAATTAATATTGAAAAAAAAATTTTTTCAGTAATGATAAACTTACGAATGTCTTCTCCTTTTCTAGCTTAGATAAGAGCTTGTTTTTTTTTACAATATATTGTGTTCCAGTAGTAAATATGTAATCATATATGCATATACAGACAGAGATATACAATGTGATACATCGGTATGCTATTACCAGTTCACTACCCTTTGTTGCTTAGTGGCAACGAATGATTTATACTGAAATTAGAGAATCAATTAATTCTGTGGTAAAATTCTGGTTAAACGCCTAATAAATGGAAAATTCAGATTACTCCTTACGTCGGAGCAACTGATACTGCGTGGTGAGACCGGAAGATTGATGACGGCAGCTCTAAAACGGTACTTGTAAAAGTTAATTCATGAATTTTGTATGAATGAAACTGTCTCAAATATTTTGCATGAAATTTATGTATTGGATGTAAGATTTTTGACTTTTATCATTGTCGTATTAAATTGTTTTATTATTGTTATAAAAATTAGAGTGATTAAAGGTTAAAGAGATTTAGTAGGAAGAGTTTAGTCAGATTAGACATCGGCTCAGGATGAATCAGATGAGAAGCACTGTTACCCATCGTGCATGCGTGAAAAAGTATGTAATGGCTAAGACTCCATAATCTCTACCTATCCGTTGTTTTAAATTTATATACGCTGTTATTAAACTATTTTTTTTTTATTAAAAGGTATATAAACCGTTCTCCGTTTGAAGTTAATCTATGTGTGTGAGCGAGATGGATAAATGTTTGCTATTGCACTATGCATTCGTATTCTTGTTGTTGTATTCTGACTATTCCCAAAATGGTATTGAAACGTAACTGGGTCGGCTATAATGAAAAAATCAGTTTTAAAAGCTCTGCTGGAACCATTCTAGTGGTACAGGAAACAATGAAGCTTCTATTGCAAACAGCTTTGACACAAAAAACGCTTTGAATGACGACAGTCGATCGCTGTGTTCAGCTGTTTGAAGGATCAAACAAATACTCGATGGAAATGGGGAAAACAAAAGAATACACAAAAAGAAAACGGGATCTATCTGAATGTTAATGAAACTCGCAATTTGTAAGCGATTTTAATGAGAAGATAAGTTTAGGGCCTATTTTGTGGCACTTCTTGTACGTCAGCGTATTATATATTGACTTTATGCCTAGTTTGTAGGTCTGAATTATATTCACATACGAGATTTTTCAGGTACGGTATAGACATTTCCACAAAGCAACGTGGTGATAACGGTTTTTCTTCTGTTTATGGATCACCTAAGCTTAACAACGCAACGATTTATCGGTTACTTCGTAAAAAAAGATCTTCACAAAAAGAAAATTCGTAAATGAATCCGTAGGTTTTTCCGTAAATAGAAGTCATAAAGATACCCGTATATCACAGATCATCATTCTACCATTTATTGACATAAGCTCCTCCGTGTCTCGGCGAGCACGTTAAGCTGTTTGTGCCGGCTGTTATCGCTGGATGGTTATCGTTTGTGAACCTTAGTCTGCCAGGTTAAGTGCCTATTTAACTTGAAAATTTAAGGCTGATATTACATTACAATAAAATATTATGTAACTATCAGCATGAATCTGTCACACTTTGTTCGCTATGGCTCTCTTTTAGCGTGTAAGTAATATTTCAAATTACTACCAATGAATACTATCTCAAAAACGGAGGAAATATATAAAAAGCAATATGTAAGCATATGTATATTTTTTACTAACATCCCACGTAATTAAGACTATAAGTATTTGTTATATGACTCCTCGAATAACCGCTGCATGCTTATTTCACATATAATTCATATATTAATTTCAGGGGTCAAACACTCAAGGTCTAAATCGTAGTAAACCGAGTTGTGGATTAAACAACTAGTCAATTTAGTTGGCCAATAATCCTATGTTATACTGAAGCTATAATTTGCTTGTAACCCACGAGAGTATGTACTATATTATGATAGTATAGTATATTAAGGTTACGTACACATAAACTCATACGACATATACATATTTCAGGTCAATAAACTATGAGTGCTTAATCATCTATGCGCTATATTGATCGTTGTTATTTGCACCTAGTTAATTGGAGTGAAATGTCACGGTGGCGTTAATTATGTATTTAATTATGAACTTTCTTGAACTAGATTATGCATTCAATTTTACTTTAATAAATTGTAATTGTTATTATTATTTTGCTGTAAATGTTTGTTTTCGTGTTGATTTGAATTTCATTTGTTTTTAAATATCAAGTTTTGTTACAAATTCTGTAAGACAGGTCTAGTTTAATGTCATGGCATTGCATTGTACAAATGTACATATAGTCAGTTTCAAAAATATAGGAACGAACAGGGAGTTCGTATCGGACTCTGACTTAAATTCCTATTGAGATAAAGCTTAATTAATTCCTTGGTATATGTATTTTATTGTTTTCTAATAAGTTAACAATTTGGCATAATTTAAAAGTCGTAAGTTCCTACATAAACAAAACTATGTAGTCGGTATCTAACAAAAGCTAACTTTAACTGAATCTTCAATTTAACGTTGCCGTCTCGTCTTATCACGCTTGAAGTGAAGTTTAAACTCATACCACTTACCTACACATAGTACTAAATATAGTAGTATGCATAGTTAGAAAATTGAGATTAAGCTATTGCCTATGTACCACACAAAATTATATTTTATAGGAGCGAGTCATAAAAAAAATCTATCTTGACTTCGCTATAGTATGTTCCCGAGCATCCTCAGATATCACTATAAATTTTATGTAAAGACGGCAATCTTCAAATGGATACAGATTGGACTTTAGACTGGAAGAAACGATCATTAGAAAAAGGATAACTATATTCTTATCGTGTCGCCTGCATTCATTTGTTGAAGTTGAGGCATGTGTGAAAGGGATGTAGATATCTCTTTTGCCGTTCACAACATCAAGATCGTTTCTCTTTCTATCTTTCATATACCTACAAAAATTGTATCCATTTGAAAATCACCGTGTGTACGTACATAGCTCCTATTTTTGGCTTGATTATATTATTTGAACATTAGTTATAGCTATGAATAAATAACATTAATAAACATTACATCATATTTAATGCAGAATCAGCAAAAAATGGTAGCCTAATAAATACAAATATATCGCTTAAGAATAGCCTTTCCGAGCCGCACTTTTTGTGCGTATAGTCGAACAATTTCGAGCTTACGTTCCCCACACACTCGTTCATTAACCCGAGATGGATTAGGTTATTTCCTATATAGTCTCGGTGTATGAAAATCCTGTTCTTTTGGTCGGAAAATTTGCCTTTTTCTTTTATATTTTATCTCTAATATATTGTTTTTATACAGATGGTTGTTGACTCTGTAAAGTTTATTATGTTTGAAAACTTTATGCGGTTTATTTTGATTTGACGTTTTGAAAGAGTCCTGCTGTGACTATGATTTGCAGCTTACTTGCTTGATGATGCTTTGCAGCTTCCAAAACGTGAAAATTAAATTTTCAAATTTAGTTATAAATATTTTCGTTTTTATACTAAATGTATTTGTAAAAAATTTTATCATACGTTGAAAAGTCGTTATATAATTTTAAAATGAATTTATTTTCTTACCTTTTTTAAAATTATTTTACTCCTCCTTGCGTTCATTTGAAAAGGTTGTGCTGCTATCCCTTGAGGGTCATTATAACATTTCGTGTCCTTTTTTTCATGGTACGATAAGCGAAGCAAAAAATTTCTTTCAGGCAATTTCAGATTTACTAAATTGTGCGGAGAATTTTATTATGACATTCTTCTTAATGCTTTTCTTGACCTGTTATTATTAAATGCAAGTCAATTACTTTGTAAAGATACATATATCTATCGCCGAGTGCTTTGTTTCCAACATCAGCACGGACCTTCATTTCGCTGAGTAATAGCTAATTATACTCCAACAGTACTGTTGGCAAATTTAAATGAGTTTTAGTACTTTTGGAGTAACGTTTACTACATTAATTACATACATATAGAATGCTTTGATCTTGAACTAATAATCCATATGAGGACATCATAGATCAGTCTCGTCGTTTATTTATTTATTTATTTATTTATAAAGCCTACCTACAAAATTACATTAGAACTACATACTATAAAAAGGACTACGATTATATAAACTAAATGAAATTTTAATTATAGGATAGGACGACATGCTCAAGGTGATAAAGGGATGGATACTACACTTCTAATAAAATTACAAAAATACATAAAAAAATAAATGTAAGGAAGAGGGGAGAAAATAATAATAATAATTTTTTTAAAATAATTTTATTATCGTTTCTTTTATGTAATGAATAATGATTAAAATTGTGTTCATATTGTCTTGAAAGTTTTGCTTAACACTAAAACTAAAGTAGATGTTATATCAATTACAGTAGCAACTCGCCAGTATGTAAAGTTTAAACAATAAATGCTACCATTTTAGTGAATACTCCCAATATACATGCTGCCGAGTAAATAGGAAATTTTCCGCTCTTTCAGTTACTACGTAAAAATAATTAGTATACGAGAAAATATGACATCAACAAATTGTTTATTTTTTTCTACTTTTAATTTTTACCATATTTCATCACGTACAATTTTATACAATACCAATAAAAACCTTTCATAACTACCCTCTAATCACAACTTACGTATGTAACATATATATAGGAAAAAAACTCATTAAAATGTTGGAGTACATTTTATAATGAAAAAGGTTTATAACACCTTGAATATATATATTTTTAAATTTAAGCTAGAGCGTACAATATTGAAGTCAGTCGTAATGCATGCGAGGTGGAAAAAGCACAAAGGCATGCCATACAAAATTCCTTTTCCGATGATCCGCAGCATTCTCCTCTCAATAGCGTATAAATGTTCCAAAATGTTACCCAACTATTTTGGGTAGCGATTTATATGTTTCCTAAAATATATTTTAAACTTTAAACAGTTCAAACGTTATCGATGTAAAATATTTTTTGTTTTTCTTTTAATGTAGCTCCACTGTCAAATAGGATGACATACATCTATTTTTTTTTATTTTTTTTTTAAATTTATTTACTTTTAGTAAATGGGCTCCAATAGAGCGCTTTTACTCGTCAATACAAATACAAATATAAATTTATTAATTTAATAATTATCAATTTGATTTAGCTGCTGTATACTGGCATTGTCCACTTACATACTAATGTCATAATAATATATAATAAATCTACTATGATGTAGAAGAATAGCTGCTGCATGGGGGATCCATAATAATGATACTTAGTAGGTGTTGTGTATGAACAAGCAAATACATAGAGAATTGCAAACCCAGTGGTAAGAAATACAGTGAGATTTAAAATGAAAAGCATTTGTATACATTGAATTCTATGTTTGTGTTTTTGAGCTAGTTTCCGATCGTATCTGAAGAAAATCGCTCTCAAAGGATCAATGTATTGCATGATATTGGGAGATTACTTATAGTATAATATTATGGAAAAATACCGACATTTCTCATGGAGAAGCTGTCTGTGTGGATTTTGTTATAGCAGCACCAAGAGACTGGATAAATCATAAAGAGTTGAATTATTGTTTTAAAGTTCACAGATGGTTTAAGCTGATGTGCACTGTATATTTTTCTTATTTTACCTAAAATTATAGAGTTGTCGTTTCAAGTGTAATGTCGCGTTTTGGGTTCAGATTACAAATAATCCGAGATACAATTCATCAAACTACTATTTATAAATATATTTTTTATCAGGTTCATTCAATTCAATGAATACATTACCTTGTATTCCATACCTACTTAATTGCTCTGTGATAGCACTGACTCCATTTATGGACCGCACTCTAGCTTTTAACTTCAGGTAGAGGCGACCAAAATCTTGTTAAGAAATAAATATAGAAACCTACGTTATTTTATTGACAATAAAGTGATTGAAACAGTCACCTTGTACTGAAATAGACAGCATTAAAATATTGTTGTACGCAAATACGGTTATTATATTTACATTATTCCACGACAATATAGGTCAGACCCATCATCTATTGGTAGTACTTGAAAAGCCGAGCCAAGAGGGTGTGCAAATGTCAACAGAATTTAATGTCAGTCGCTGCATTTGTTCATGTCCGTTGATTTAGGACAACGCAGTCAGCGAGCAATGAATAATGAATTTTATTCGCGTTATTAGACGTGTAAAGTTATTGATGAAAACGTTGGCGGATTATAATCTCATTAATAACGTGTTCTATTGTCTGAATAATTGTCGAATTATGTGCTTTGTTTTAACGTTAAATAGAGAACTGCATTAACCTTTGATAAATGACATTTTGTTATATTATATGTGTTAAACCCCCGAATGAAAAAAATGCTTTTCAATAAGCATGGACTGCATTATAGCTTAATATCACATCTCATATCATAAGCATGGTCTACTGGACTAACAAACAACCACCAGCCTGCACCTCTTCCATACACATTGTGCGACCTATATCATACAACAAATACTAAATAAATTTAAACCAGTCATCTATAGAATATATATTAAGAATAATATAAAAAAATATGAATAATGAATTTGAAATTATTAATAAAACCAAATATTTATATTGTGATCTAAAAACTGTAATAAAAATATATTGCATTTCTTTTTTGTTTTGTTCTTCCTTTAAAGAGGCAATCTCTTATTGATACACATATTTTTGTAGAAATAAAGGGAGCTATACTCATAGCTTTGAATTGATACGAGGAGCCAGATGCTCGCATCCTAATATCGTTACGAGAGAGGATCTGTTCTATATCAACGTATATAGTTTTGTGTATAGCGGTTTTCTTTTCAAATACATAAGAGTTCCTATATTCTTTTTTTTGCATTTATTTACGTATAAATGTAATCTACCTAATTTTAGTAGGTTGATCTGGCTACAGTGGGAGTTCTACCAATAGTGCATAGTCCCCTTGGCCCCCTATGCTTCGTGTAATATTATGTTAGTTCGTTTTGTGATGGCAAGTCATGCAATTTCTATTAATCTTTTTCTGTCAACATTATTCCAAGAATGTATTATTCGTGTCTCTTAGCTACACAAGAGATATGTAACTTCTTAATAGTTAATCCCTAAGGTCCGAACTTAGAGTAGAGCGGTCGAGACCACTTGTATCCTTGTTTGACCGAATCACTCTTACACCGCAAGGGGATTAATTTACTACTCAGGTTCCTATTTCTTTATTGTATTATTATTGTACTGGGGCAAATATAAATGCTTAGTAAAACGGTTTTTATATACCACCTGATTTAAATTAAAATTTCAGTTATTGACTCTAAAACTAAAGCATATTGAATAAAAAATACTTTTATGTAATTTGCTTTTGTCATTGTTCTATCAAAATATTATCACTAATTAGGTTAGTATATTATAATATATATAGAGGGTAGTTCCTCAGTCTGCTGTCAACCATTAAAGGGCTTGGACGTATTTAGTGTTTTTATTACAAATACCCACGCGCATATCTTACATATATATGAGTAAATTGTTAATTTCAAATGGTTATACTTGGATTTGTTCTTGTAATAAAATGGGGAAAAATATTGAATAATAGAATTGTGATGTCAGGATTATTTTCTTCTTATTTTATTTATTTACTTTTAGTAGGTAATTGGGCTCCAATAGAGCGCTTTTACTCGTCAAACTAAATACAAATATAAATTAAATAAATTGTTATCAATTTGATTTAGCTACTGTATACTGGCATCATTGTCAAAGCAAAAATATACAAAACTTACTTAAGAAGCAAATATACCTAATTACACAATATCACTTTGTTTTGCTCAATAAAGTATCCAGCGCTTCCCAAAATACTAATGCCATAATAAGTATAGAATTAAATGTAAAAAACTGTGAATTAAATAAATGTGTGTCTGCATTACAAATTGCAATATTAACACAGTGCACTCGCATCAGTGCAGTACAAGACACGATAGCAAATATTGTTAACGTAAAATGTGCGATATATTTACCAAATTGTACGTATTATTTCAGCGAATTGTACAAGTGTATGATGTAATTTTCGAATGAATGGTGAATCTTGTTTAACTGTTAACTTCTGTATCTTCGAATTCATTACCAGATTATTACTACATACGCTGTAGTAACAATTTTATCTGTTTATGAACTGTATTTTGGCTTAATAAGTGAAATGTGACGATTAACTTTAAAAAACATTAATAAAGGAAAATTGTAATTAAAACCTAACAAAAGATATCTTTTAATATTTTAACATTTTTAGTATAATAGTTTTTTAAAAGCACTATATATCTAATATTCGTGACCTAGATTTTGAATACCTATTTTACACCAACCATAAAACCCTGAGGCCGTAAGTTATGCTGTTACGAATGCGACATCGTAACTCTCTCATGCCTATCGGTAAAAGGTTAAACCCTACGTTGTAGAAAATGTAGACTGAAATCGCTTGAAAAATTGCTTCATACGTGTGGGTTTGTTTGCATTGTCGCTTGGTTTTACTTTGTGACGTGTAATTGATTTTGCGATGGTATTTTTTAATTAGTAATAACGATTTGTTCTTTTTTATTAATTGTAAACAAAAAACAAAAGCCGAGTTAGTAGTTTCGTTTTGTACATATCTGTTTTTGTTTGGTTTTAAATTATTCCTTCCTAAAGGAAATTATTTAAAATTATTTTGCTTATAATTCCCGCTACAACAATCAATAACTTGTCTCCGACACGTTTCACCACTTCACGTGTCTCAGATACGTGAAGTGGCGAAACACGTCGAGACAAGTTATTGCATGTTGTAGCGGGAATTGTAAGCAAAATAATTTTAAATAATTTCCTTTAATATGGATTTCCGCAAAGTGACGCCTGAAACAACCAATTATATTCCTTCCTATTTTCTTAATAACTGTGAGAATTGTTTTTAATTATTTCGCATTCAATTTTTATAATTTCCATTAAACAACTCGCAAATTAATGTTGAAAGTTTGGTGTATTTAACGGTGACAAGTTGCCGTGGTAAGTTTATCAGGTGTTTTCGCGGTTACCTCCGAATAAATTTGTAGTCGTGTGATGTCTTTATAGCGTTCATAAATAAGATTTATGTCTCAAAGAAAACGCACAAATAAATTCGTTCCGCTTTTATCTGAAACTGGACGTTAGTTTGTTTGTCTATGTTGAATCTAACCAGTGAAACGTCATTATATAAAAACTTTATATTCATGTGAATTTGTGTTTTTTTTATTCGTGAAATTAAACGCTGTTATACAAACAAAAGAGATTGTAAAAATATACATATTTTATTTTTGTAAAAACTAAAATTTAATTGGATAATTCGTTATTGTATAGTATAGTATTAAACTAGAGCGCAGGCCGACTGCTTCCACAGAGGAATTTAAAATAGACATTAATATTTATAAATTTATAATGGTGATAGAATTAATTAAATCTGTAAATATTATGGTAGATAACGAATTCCAATAAATTTAAAGAGTGGTAGGCAGACTGATGATGGCATTAGCCCAGTATGTCGTCCTGGGGAAGTACCACCACTTTCAAGCGGAACACCCGTGAAGTGACCTAGTCGCGTATCGGGATCAGCTTGGAAGTAGCCGGGATAACGAGAGGAGTGTGCCCTGTTAATTTGGACAGAGCACATTCGTCTCCTCAAGCCGGTATAGTGGAGTCGACTGTTGCACGCGGACATCTGTCTGTGGTAACAGTCGTCTATTCTTATGGACCACACTCTAGCTTAACATCAGGCGGATTGTGGTCATGTGCCAGGCTTTCAATAAAAAAAGAAAAAATCTTTATTGCAAAAAAATTGTCGTCGGTGATATTCGGTGCATACATAAAATAATATATACTTAAATACCTACATATTTATGAAGAAAAGTTTAAAGTGAATTAAATAAATAAAAGAATTAAGTGATATTTTGTTTTAAGGTAAAATGTTTGGTCAGAAGTAACTCTATGTTATAGCAGACGACCGTGGTTCATACTTTTGTCTACGTTTTAAGAATTCGTATCAGGAAATGTCATGTTATGGTTGTTATATGTTGTGCACTTCATGCATCTAATCGCAACGTGCATGCACTATTTCAGCATTTCTGAGTACACGTTAGAACGTCGGCTAACACTTTTGATGTAATATTAGAAACTAACGAGGCATTTGAAATTGTCGACATTGATTTCGTGTGAGGAGGAAACTCGTTATAGTGATGTATGTTTTAGCATTTTACATGTTTTCTTAGTGAATTTGTGTACATTGGTTATTAAGTCATATCTAGTGTTTATTTATGATATCGTCGGGTCATATAAACTTACTTGGAACTAATACTTTTGCAAATTTCGTTTCGTTATCCCTACTTCCCTACTAATATTATAAATGTGAATGTTAGTTTGTTTGTTACGTTTTCACGCAACAACTACTTAACCGATCATCATGAAACTTTGTTCATATATTTTTGGAGGTACTAGAAGAACATATTTTTTACTATAGTTTTCAACTGACTATAGTTTTCAGCTGTTTATAATCATATTGATTCATTTCTATTGAAATGATCTCTGATACTTATTTAATGACTTAAATGCGAGCGAAGCCGCGGGTAAAAGCTAGTAAAATATAAAATAAAAAAACATTTTCTCAATGGCTTCTGAGATACCCAATACAACATCGAATAATGTACACAAAATATGTACAATAACAACTTTAAATCGCTCTCCTGTAAAATTAGGATTTCATAGATCCTACCATGTTATTAGGACCTAGTTATATACTTGTGTAGTCTTTTGAGGGTTTCAATCAAATTTTCTTCGCTCCTTTGTAATTTATAGTGTTTTTATTAATGCGTTTTTTATTTGTTTCAGGTATGTTTTCGCTGTCGGTGATTAATAATTTGAATCAAAAGCGCTTAAGTTTGCCAGGTAAGTAAGTGACCTAGTCGCGTTTCAGGATCAGCTTGGAAGTAGCTGGGATAACGGGAGGAGTGTGCCCTGTAATTTGGACAGAGCACATTCGTCTCCTCAAGCCGGCACAGTGGAATCGACTGTTGCACGCGGACATCTATCTGTGGTAACAGTTGTCTATGCTCATGGACCACACTCAAGCTTAACATCAGACGCAGTGTGGTCATATGCTGGGCTATTAATAAAAAAAATAATTTGGAACTCAAAAATAACGGCTCCAGAATTTTGGACAGTCCAAGGATAGATATAGCAGATTCTTCGAAATGGGAATTTCTTTGTTTTTGAAAATACAAAGAAAATTATTGATTTTTAATAAATGCGAAAAAAAATTGTTCAGTAGGTATGTTAATTGTCTGAGAAGAAAATCTCACTGACAAACTTATTTAATATCGCAATTTTATGGGATGTCTTAAACCGTAATCTAAATATATTACACGTAACAAAAAGCTTCCTCTGTAAACGGCGTAAAGATGTATAATAACTTGTTAAATGATGTTAAAGTGTTGAATGATTTAGAATTTAAAACACGTTAATTATTAACAAAGCATTTTACACTCTGAATGAAGCTGCAAATGACAGTCTATGAAAACTGATTATATCTAGTAGTTAATATTATTATAATATTTATTGTTGAAGTGAACAAAGCACTATTACAGTTGCTGCATATTAATGTATTTTTAAGTGCAATTGTATTTTGTCAAGACCAAGTGTTTGTTTTCTTTTTTTAAATAAAACGTTTATTTTTAAATAAATATTACAATTTGTTGCCTTGGCGCCAAAAACCAGTGTTGGTTTGTCTTGGCGCTGCACATTCGTCTTACATTTCTAAATATTACTTAATTATAATATAACTTAAATACTAATATGAAGTGATGTGAAAAAAAGACTGTAATGTTTACATAGTTAATTTGAAATGCTAACCTTTTTTTTCTTATTTCTTTCCGTCCACTTCAATTTTCAACGAGTAAACAATTTGCTATTTCCAAGTACTCCGTAAAACGCAATTTTACAGGAAACCTTTATTTCTTTGTTTACGTTAATGTTTCTGTAACAGATGTCAACTTGGCGTTTGCAATTTACCCGAGAGAGGGTAATTAATTAAAATGGTTTTTTTTTGTAACTATTTCTCGAAAATGTTTTGTTAATTAAGTGTTATTTTCTGATTATAATATTAAGATTATTAGTAAAATTTCCGTTGACCCACTCACTATAGGAAGTAGACCAGCCTCAGGGTGAATTATATCAAATTTTAAGCTAATCAAAGTCTCTTCGACGAAGCATGGAATTAATTTGAACGGATGCCGAAACATGAAAATTGCGAAATGGTTGTTATGTCTATGTCTTGTTGATAGTACTAGTATATCTTGTCAAACTTATTTATGATAATTGTATCGGAATCACTTAGCCTTTAACTACTAAGGTGGGGGCCTCTCAGGTTTTGAGAAAATAAAATTTTTGAATTACTCTAATTAGTTAATTTGTTGATTTTTTAAAATAATTTTATTTATTCTTGCTGATTTATGATCTCGTGTGATTTTTTCCAAAAAATGCTAAGTGTTTTCTAAACTTTGAAATGATAGTTAATTATATATTAAAAAAAAATATTTTATTTAAATACATCCACTGAAGCTAAATATTAAACCCTAAAAACTAAAGATTTTTAAAAATAAAGAGCACATATATATGGGACTCTGAGGCCCCCACGTCGGTGTTTACGTGAAATAAAATCCATCTCAGTAGCTGAAGGTTAAAATGTATATTATTATTATTATTATTGTTTAACCCACCACTAGATGGGTACCATACATACACACACATACAATGCTCAGTCATTTGTTTTAGTTACTCTTCAAATAATATAGGTACCATACTTAACTTTATTTCGATGATTCTTGATTGCTAGGACAAGCCAGTTTGGAAGAAAGAAATTGATACATTGATAAATTGTCGAGTTCATTCTCTTATAGGCATCAAGTTTTATTAGACAATAAATAAAATTAAAGCAGCATAATGTTATTATGTTAGCAGTTTACGTTTAATTTATTATGCATGAAAACGTTTAAGTGCTCAGTTATCCTCTCAACCTTGACCTTGATGTTTAATCACCAATTTTCTCCGGACGATGTGTCTCAAATAGCCATTTTCATCCGTATTGTTTATGACACCTATTAAAGACTAGGCTAGGTGTAGCGCTTTCACTCGGTTGTTTTTATATTTCAATAGTGTAGCCATTCTCAAAGTGGTGTTCCGCGGAACCCTAGGGCTAAAATACTGCAAAAAATACCTACCAAAGGGAGATTATAAGGTTACATCTAAATATTCCGACTAAATAATACGTAATATTACACTGCAATATGATTATTCATAAATACATATAAATCAGTTTTTTATAATTATATTAAAGCTTCTTCCTTCGCCAAAAAAGTTTGAGAACCGCTGCAATAGTGATTCCCAGTGTCGTGCTATTTTTGATTAAACATAGGTATACTTTTTATATGTTTACCGTCGGCGTCCAGGTACAATGGAAATCAGTCATCGTAGTTTAAAATCGAAATTGTCGTATTAGATAGTATCAGCAGTTGTATAATATTTTTATAGCAAATTTCAGGCGTTTTGAATTGGCAATTCGTAAAAATGGACAATTAGAATTAGTAGTATAAATTAGAACTGTTGGCAGAATATATATTTATCTATTAAATCTGCACCATCTCTTCCTATCTTTAAACTTAAACTTAAATCACTATACCTATCTCCTTCTGAATAATATTTGTATATGTTGAAATTATATATGTGTATGTTCATTATATATTTAGTTTACTTATATTTATGTATTTTATTTATCTAAATTGCATTGCCCAATACTATTACTGCTTCTTCTATGACAATTGGTTATCTGGAAAAAAATACTTTTAGTGATAAGATCGCCAATTGTTCTAAATCTGCTTCCTATTGTTGTTATATTGTTATTATTATGTTTTAAAGCAATAAAGTATTTATGATTATTATTATTGTTCATAACAAGTTACACTCCAATATATAATTTAATTTAAACGTCCGCAAAAGTTTTATTAGCATTTTTGTTATGTCCCAGAGTCTTTACTTTAGAGTCCTTACTTGTACCAAATTTTAATAAAATACTAACAAAATGCAAATGGAAATTCAACAGCGAACAATTCAGGCGAAACTTTAACATTATGCTCTGTTTTGTTGCATTTGTTTGAGTAAAATTTCACTTCATTAAAATCCAAATGTTCTCAGTTTTCCATTAGTTTGTACCTATTTTACAACGCGACCCGCGCCGTTTGTTTTACAGCTTCAATAAGGTTGTTTAGTGATGTCATTCAATTAATATAAATCCAAAGTTTCACCAACGAGGTTAGTGATTTTTTTGGCAACTTAGATGCCTAATTCCAGCCTACTCACGTAAAAATAGCTACTTGATTGACATTTGTCAAATATATTTTTGTGTAAAAAGAGAAGTGAATTAATTATTATATTTTTTTATGCTTGAAAATCCAAATATGTTTCAGTCGGATTACTCTAAAAGTATAATGAATAAATTTTTATCTATCAAAAAAAAATGGAGCTAGTCGCATCACTATAAGGTTGGTTGGCTTCGTGTTTCGTTGTAAAACCGACTTTGTATATAAATGTTAGTAGGCCGCCGCTCTAATTCTATTTATTGTTTCGTATCAAATAAAAGATTGCAATAAACGGAAAACTTATATTATGACGGGTATTTGTGGTCATTTTATTGTCACCTACAACGTTTTTAGTTTTTGGCATTTGTTTTAAAATAACATAAATTACTAATTTAGAAAGATCTTTCCAAACACGTATTTCCTTCTACAACTGTAGAGTGAAATGCTATCTTGCCAAATCAGCATAGCGATCGTTTCCGCCCATAAACCGTACTCTAGTTAAATAGATATAGATAATCTGGATAGAATCTTATTAAGTCTGCCAGTATTTTCATCCGAAGCACATTATTATAATAGTTAGAAATGCTCACCGGCCAAAGTCATTACTCTTTCTCTGTCTTCGGCCGTTAGTTACGTCCGTAGCATTAACGAACACGTTTTTCTGTACATTGTAAAATTAAAGTTACGTTCTGAATCCTATTTGCTTTGTTTTAAGGTTAATATTGCTTTCGACGTTGCATGTCCACGTGGCATTGTCGTGAATTTCGAGCGTGGGCTGTATAGCGGGGGCGTCCTCGCTCACTATCGTCTGAAGTCTAGACTATTATCTGTGTTACCAGATGAATGTTAAACTTTTCCATTTTTCTCTCACATTTACGTGAACTTTGTACTAATAAATCCTTGCTGCGGGCGTCTTTTGTTTTAAATTATAAATTGTTTATGTTGGTTTTACATCACATTACCCGTGTAATGCTGTTTATAGGTACTATTGTAGTTTTATTTACATTAATTGTATTAAATTTTTAAAGATGATTAATTTACAGTTAAGCAAAAATGTACCTACTGATGCTAACATTATATTATTATACATTCTAAGATTGGAGAGTTTCTTGTGATTTCTTCTTGTTATATGCGTTTGTAAATCTCCGTAAATTATGTGGTTGCATCGTGGATCTGATCTAATTTTAATTCTTGTGGTCCATGATTTATGGATTAACTTACTTTTTTTTCTGAATTTAAATTCAATTTTTTTGTTTGTACAGGTTATGATTGACGAGTTTCTTGTGGTATTCTTCACGTCATACACCTTTCCGAAGCCATTGTAGAGTTTAACGATGAGCAAGCGCATGGCCTTTAGTGCCTATGCTAAAAACTATTTTCATTTCATTTCATTGCAAAGGATAATATATTTATTATGTACAATAGACGAAATATTCTACACTGAAGTATTCGATCTAAAGCTTGGCGTAGCAACTCTGTAGAATGTTCCAGATTAATGGTTTATTCTGAACTATGAATAAAGCGATCTGTATCAGTTGCATATTATTTGAAGTACGCTTAGCCACTGCTAAAGCGCTCGTAAAATCGGCGGCGCATCGGTCAGTTAACGTTAAATTTATACCTCACTCTTGTTTATGAAAGTCACTTGGTTGATTTATTGAAATATTTGCAAACTATTCGAGGGATGTATTTTATCTTTATTGCTTTTATCGAAAATAACACAATTTATACATTTTTACGTCATTGTATTCGGTTTTATTATTTTCGTGTTTTTTTTATTAATTTTCATTTTCTTTTATTTAAATCTAACAATTGACACATGAAAATACTCTTAACTATCTCTAGAAATTTTCTTTTATTGTTAAATTTGTTTAGATTCTCCTATTTACTAACAAGAAATGAATCAATATGATTCCAAATAGCTGAAACTATAGTCAGTTGGAAACTATAGTAAAAAATATTTTTTTTAAAATAAAAAGTATCCTATGTTACTTCTAGTGCCTCTAAAAATATACAAAGTCTCATGATGATCGGTTAAGTAGTTGTTGCATGAAAACGTAACAAACAAACTCACATTCACATTTATAATATTAGTAGGGATCATCAGGTTTACGTAATTTCTGTCAACCACATTCATCTCCTCAAACTGGTATAGCGGAATGAAAGCCGTTTCTACATCTTCATTATCAAAATTATGCACTTTTGTTTGTATTATAAAAAGCATTTTATCTCAATGAAATATTGTATACATTGTCTTGATCGTAAACGTAAATGCGAATCGTTCGGGAAAGTGGGTCGATTGAAAAATCCTATTCATAAAAACGGGAGGCTCATGAATCACTGTTCCTTTCTTTGGTTTTGCCAGAAAGAATAAGAAATAAGTATTTAATATTAAGTAAAGTGGAAAATACTTTTTAATTAAATATTATTATTATTATTGTTAGACATATTTTTTAAAAACAATTCACCAAATGAAACTGCAAAGAATTCGCTTTTATATTTCTTTTTAAATGGGAATATTGGGATTTGCAACGTAAAAATGTACATAATTGAATTTAAAATGTGGGTAGTCTCACATTGGTATTTGATGGTTAATTTGTTAAAGATTTTGATGATTAGAAAATTTTGTTTATCCATGATGATACAGTTTTGGATTTTAGTATTTATATATGAAACAGTCTCATGCCAGTCTAACCAGAGAAATTCCGGAATGGTTACCACAGGAATGGTCTAAACTATTTTGCCGAAACTCGAGAAAACTCCGAATCTCGCCACGCTTAAATAAATGTAACGTATAATATATTATCGGCTTCTGAAGAATCGTTAGTTTTTTCTTGGAAAGTAAATAAATATATTTAGGTATTTAATGTGGTCTAGTAGTATCATGTACTAAAGAATAAAATATTTGATGTTTCCAATTTTAAATATTAAGTTTATTATCGATAATATGCTCTATCGATTGGTATATAAATATAGTGATTATATTTTTGGTTCAATTTAAATGTTTGCATTTTTTAAGTTTAAAATAAATAAACGTTTCCTTTGTCTGCCCGTAATATTGGAATACAATACAACTAACTGTCTGTTGCTACGTTACTGGTTAAATGTTTCTTTGAAGTGATGAAAGGTGCTGTCAATGCAAAATTGTATTTAGACCCACGTCTAACACGTTTACACGTGTGATACATTCCTGTCTACAAAATTCTTTTAAAGCGCTTAATGGGCTAATTTTAGCAATTCTCGCGTTATTCCCGTCTCGCAATCTATTTTAATAAATAAAAGGAAAGTATTTTAAAACAGTAAATTGGTTCATGGGAAAATTTCCAATTGAAATGTCGATAACCTATATTTTATCAATCAATAATCGTCCATCTGAAAATCCAATACTAATAGATCAGAGTGAATGTAAAAATTTCTTAGTAACAAACTGAATAGATGAATTCCTTATCAGCGTAGTAAAATAGCAATTCGGAAGCAGCAGTTGTGTGCTGACGTAGAACTGAACATAAAAAAAACTTTTTAAAATCACATAAATCACTCGGCTCCGCTACCGTCCTGTGACGTCACCACTTGCGTAAACCAACATCAGTCGGGAACTGAATTTAAAGTATTTTCTTTCAACATTCACATTTAGTGTATCTATGCACGTAACACGTTTAAATAGTGAATGTGGATTTGTCAAGTAATATGGAAATCATTTTAAAAGTATTAGTTATATATATATTTACATATATGTAATTCTTTAATAATTTAATTTTGACATATGAATAACTATATTTTGATTTAATTGTAAATAGTTTTAATGAGTTTTTAAAATATGTTTTAAATGTAAACTAACCTCGCTAATTCTAATGTTAGCGCATGTAGTGTTCACTGTGCATAGGGCCTACAATTAGATTGTTATAATCCTTAGTGTGATATTAATTCCAAGTCTAGTTGTGGAGCCCTGTTTGTGGACCCAATAAATAAACAAATTAATCAAAAGGTTTATTTACATTAAGAAAAAAAATTTCTTATTTTGTATTTAGCAAAAATATTGATTATTAATAGAGGTATCTCTGTCATATATTCAAGTATGTTTATAAATATAAAGAGTAATAATTTATCCACGAACTCTTGAATGAGATTCCTTTAAGACGGCTCCTGGATTTTTGTGACGGACTCGTATGAATTTAATATTGGTTAATTACATTATTTTCAGAACTTAAAACATATATGATTAATGGTTGTTGTATCTATCCGTAGAGTTTGGCAAGCGAGTCGTGTAACAAGGCATTTATTCAAACTCTTCATATAGCAACACAACTAACTGTCAGACCGAGGTATTAAGGTTAACAGTTGAAAGATTTTTAAATTTGCCGCTATTTTCTTGTGACACGTCTCATATGTCAGACTTTATTATATATTGGTATACTCATGTATTTAATTACGACAGCTTTGGTTGTTAACGTACAACTGGCAGCTACTACAGTGCATATAAATTCGTTGTCTGACTGTACAAATGATTCATAAAACATGTTTCAATTAAAAGAGCATTTATTTTCGTATATGAAGGCTTTAGTGTCCAGTTTCTGTCAACCGTTCTGTCTGTTTCGTGTAGGTATGTGGCTATAGGCACGTGTTCCCAACATTAATCTTTTAAAGCGTCCACTACCTACAATTTAAACAATTTAAAAAACCAGCTCAAAGCTTTGTGCACTGTGTTTTATATTTTCTTTATTCGGACCGCAATGAAAACGTCATTGAAAATCTGGGTCAGACCGAAGGCTTTGTGCCTTAATTCGTGATAATCCAACGGTTAGCTTTAGGAGGTTTTTAATACACCTGACACTTTTCACTCGACGAATTCAGTTTTAATTTTAGATAGTGTTCCTTTGTATTTGTGATTATATTTCTTTCTCTTTTATTTTTATTATTATTAACTGTATATGTTAGTTTGTGTTGGAAATTTACTGGTGTTCATCTATTTTAGCATTAGTATCAGGTCCCATTATACTATAATAGCTTGTCGTTTAGATGAATATATTTATAAGGGATGGTGAACGCCGTAAAGAAATTACCCGACGTGGAGCGAGAGGGCGGCTCTTCCAAGATATTAAACCGAGATTCCTTTTATATCTCACCGCCTTTTAACTCCGGATCCTTTTTTAAATAAACAAGTCTTTATACCCTCGTGTCTCTTTTCTAACGGACCTTTATAATGTTATGTCAAAGTCAGTGAGGGCACTGGATTAATTTTATGTTGTCTAACGTAGTTAGGTCGTCGCTTTTGTGTACTTGTCGTGAATGTTCCTAGGTTATTTTTTCTTTTACTCGCTTATAAATTAAGTGTTTTATTTGTTTACTTCCAAAAGTGACTATAAGTGCTGACTGATATTTTCATAAACAAATACTGAAACAGTAATTCGTATGTTAATTTTCTATTAAAATAATGCGTATTTATGACGAACAGTGTAATCTCTTATCTAATTAAGATTTTGTGAATAGTATTAATTAATTAAATTAATAAAAATTGTAATAGTTTTTTTATGACGAAATATTTCCATATAATGTTCCATATAATCTTTCTATATGTATATAATACATACCTGTATACAAGCAGTCCTCGACTTACGTCGTTTCGAGTTACGTCGATCAATTTTTTGACACTATTCCTCGAGCATACATCAATTGTTTCGATTTCCGGCATAGGAGAATTCACTTGTCGCGAAAGTTTTGTTCCTGCTTCCAAACACGAATTCGTTGTTGCAACCATTGGTTCAAGGAGTTATTGCGTCTTTTAAGACCTATTTATTATCTTTGAACCTAACCCTTGGGTTTTATATGTAAACATGTCTCGATTTACGTTGCTTATTTCGAGAATCTAACATGCCGTAAGTACGAGTACTGGCTGTACTTGAAATTAATAATGAAAGTTGTTGTTAAATAGGCTCGTTATTGTTTTATCAGTATAGCGAGCGGTGCCTGCTAGCTTTGCATACGGATGCCACTGTAACAATGTGCAGCCGTGTGATAAGTAACGCTTCGGTGAGTGCAGAGACCTGTTGCGTTTTAAAACCTTTCATATATTATGCATATGTATTTAAATTTAAGCTCTGAATTTTAATATATTTTTATTTTACATATAATATTTTAAATTATTTTTTATTAATGAAGGCGTAACTAATTCGTGTTATTATGACTTACAGGCTATGTACTACACTACAAAGGTACTTGTGTATTATTGTGGTTTAGACTAGTTCGTCGCAAATTCAAATTCGTAATAATTTATTCCAGTCACGTCCGTAAGTAATGATTAGTAACTATTGTAAATATAAATTATTTTTATTGAAACTTTAGTAATAGCTGATCTTATTCAGCTTGGGATTGATTTTAATATAAAAAACGTTAAAATGTATGATTGTAGTGAAGCATTTAAGCTCGAAGTATTTTTCCGTTCACCTTGCGGAAGAAATATTATGAGATATTCTAATTTTATTATGTATCTTTGTGCTGAGATGTCCGCCGACCTAAAAAGATTTTTCTGTCTCATTATCAGTCTTACGGACGACGCGCTTATACACCTACTCTTATAGTTTTTTTTTTTTCAAGTACGTAAATTACATTATTAGTCATAATAATAAATAAAAAGTAGACAATTTATAATCACTACTAATATTATAAATGTCAATGTGAGTTTTTTGTTACGTTTTCACGCAACAACTACTTAACCGATCATCATGAAACTTTGTACACATATTTTTGGAAGTACTAGAAGTAACATAGGATATTTTATTTTAAAAAATATGTTATTTTTTACTATAGTTTCCAACTGACTATAGTTTCAGCTGTTTGGAATCATATTGATTCATTTCTATTGAAATGATCTCTGATACTTATTTAATGACTTAAATGCGAGCGAAGCCGCGGGTCAAAGCTAGTTGTATATAAAAAAATCAACATCTTTAATTGGGACACGGGTTTTATTGGGGATAATATGAATTGTATAAAACCGCGCATTGATGAGAATTCATCAACGAAAATCATTAATTCATTAGTGTTTTATAATAACGGCTAACCACAGAATGTGTATTCAAAAGAACAATACAACAGTATCGAACATGTGCGGTCGGCCGTCTCGCGCCATCTGTTCTGCATTGCCACACAATCAGGTAAACATTTCAGGACTATAACACGTATTTCGTTTTTATATGAGCGTTATATTTTTAGTTTTGTATAGCTCTATGTGTGGTTGTCCGTTCAACTAGTCATTGAATAAACGTTGATTTATGGCGTAGCAAAACTATTCCTCATTGGACTGTCAATGGATTTTCACGGTATTTATTCTCGGGTGTAGTAGCGGCTAGGATTTATTTATGTGCACTAGTATTAATTTTTCCCTTTACTAAGATTGATACAAGTTACTATTCAAGTCAATGTTCAAACTTGGAGTAGACAGATAATAGAACCTTGATTATTTTCATAATCCACTAATTATTTTTTATTGAATCGAACTATTCAGCGAGTTATTACTGAAAAATAATGCATATAAATATTCAACGTGTTAATATTCCTGTATGACAAAATATAATATTTAATGGTATTTTCATTTAGTTAATTTATCACATGTTTTAGTGAAGACTTCTCAAGCGAAACCTCCTTCTCATGTTATATGATTAAATTAACAATGTGAGATACGACAAACAGGTAGCATGCAATTTTCATCTCTATTACAAATTGTAATAAGACTGTAATAGCAGTTTAGTTTATAGTTTAATAATGTTTGTTCAGTTTTAATCTGGTGTGCTCAATTTCCCGATCTATGGGAGCGTTGATCGCTTGCAATAACTGCTGTAGAGACGCCGGGCTTTGTTATTATAAATATTTGCTCTCAGCATAATTGGAAACTATGCTGGAAATTTAAGTGACCTCGCTGTCTCCATAATTCTACTCTGTGATGGCAATTTATATAATATTGATTTTGTTGTTAAATGTTTGCTTTTTTAATTGATTTTATAAATACGAATTTTGAACTGAATAAGAAAAGTGTGCCCCGTCAGTTTGGATGAAAGCTGCTCAAGCTGGTGTCGTGGAGGCGACTGTTGAACGCAATAGTATGGTCATATGGCAAGCTACTGATAAAATATGATATTTATCTGAAGAATATAATATGAAAACAGTTCTCAAATGTTAGAACTACAGAATGCAGATTTCAAAGTTCCCGTAATGCAATGTAATACTTCTTCAATTGTTAGAGTGAGTTGTTTGGTTCAGTAAGTTCAGACAAACAGAATGTCCAATATCGTTCTGCACAAACTTGGGGGGTGTATTCTTGAACGTATTTATATCATATTATTGTGGGCTGATACCTGTGTGGTTGCACCGTGGATCTGATCTAATTTTTATTCTTGTGAATTATGTATTATTGCGAATTATGTGATTTATGAATTATTTACTTTGTTTATGAATGAAAATTCAGTTTTTTTTTTTAATTATTTTATGTACAGGCTATGATAAACGAGTTTTTTGTAGTCTTCTTCTCGTCATACGCCTTTCCGAAGCCATTGCCTATACCCATTCTCAAACTTTTTGGGCGAAGGAAAAGTCTTAATATAATTATAAAAAACTGATTTATATGTATTTATAAATAATCATATTGCAATGTAATATTACGTAATATTTAGTTGGAATATTTAGATGTAACCTTATAATCTCCCTTTGGTAGGTATTTTTTGCAGTATTTTAGCCCTAGGGTTCCGCGCAACACACTTTGAGAATGGCTGGCCTATACTAATAAACTAATTTAATTTCATATTATTAATTTTTAAAATAACCTCCATGTCTGACTTTTTTTAGAAACTATATATAAAGGAAACGATAAATTTTCCTTTCAAACAAAATCGGTTCGAACTTAAATTTGTCAAGGATAGCCATCTACGGTAGACAGTTGACCAAGTAGAGTAAACAACCGAGCCGTCCGTAGACAGATTGTGTTCATACAACCGATTTGCTTATTTTGAACGATTTTCCATTAAGATTTATTGAAATATTAAAGTAATTATTTTCCTACCTATTGAGCAGTTAAATGTTGTTTTATCAAGAATGGGAGACTATAGAGTGTGTATAGTAAAGTAGAGTAAATCGCGACTTGATTTTCAGTTACGTCTTCAATTATTAGGTAAACAGTTGTTTTGTGTTATAATAAATAATAAGTCGAAATCCTAAAATATAGGTCATTGGGACTTTTTTTGTTTTAGAGTCTGATGTTGGATTTCGTTATTCTACTTTTGCGATGAATTATTTTTGTATGCTTCTTGTTCTGAAGCCAGATAACATGGGGAGATTATGTCGAATATGATGAAATTAACTCTAAAGAGCAAATTGAGATTTACGAACAATAGACCAACCAACAACAAAACAACCGGCTCACGTCCATCCGTAACGTTACACCAACCGTCAGTTTAACTTATCTCGGTAGTAGCCTTACTTGTATGTGTTAAGGAGCGGTATTAATTTCAGTTAAAGTCAAACTGTCTTATTGGACGCCGCCCGCCTTATTCCGAGACGGCACGCCCTAGTTTCGTGTGGCGACTTGCTGGTAATGTGACATTGTGTCCCTTCTTTTGGAGGACAGTTTTGTTTCCGCATTTTTTAGCCAACTATTTTCCTTAAGTTTCCATTTTTTTTTTATTTATACTTTTGCTCACGTATGTATGTTAGTTGGGTTTATTTTAGGATTTTACCATCGTGTTGATTCTAGTTTTGTCGTTGTGTTGATCCCTTATTTTGTATCACAGGGTGTTATAAATCCTACTAACACCCTTATTATTTGGAGGTTAATTCTTGATTTTAGTTTTGAAACTATATCGATCTATTTTTATTGAGTTTTTCGCATTGATGCGTCTATAACTGACGTTCTTAATCGAATATAATCCAATTATAATATAATGAATAATTTATAACCTTTCATTCTTTATGACAATATTTTGTTCATGATTTTTATAGTAAAACCAATATGAATTGAAGTTGATATAATGCTGTACGTGTCAGAATAGAGCGTGCGGAAGTGTTGTTGACGGGAGCGCGTTTTCATCGCCATACAAAATATATATTTCATAAAATATCTTTAAAAAGCGGCAATTTGTATGCACGTTGGTTTTAGCTTTCATATATGAAAATTTTGGGAGTAAAAATCACGTGTCTGTTACTGCTCTGTTGAGATAGGAGACGGGTTACTATTCTCTACTTTTAATGGTATAAATTTTGTTTAATATATGATTCAAATGTTTTGAATAATAATATTAGTAGACTGACTGGAATTAATGAACAATAATTAATTGTCATCATATCTAAACCTTCCTTCTGAATTAAATTATCTATTGCTGAAAAACAAATGAAAATCCCTACACTATTTCCTAAAATTAATACATACAGATATATAGACACGAAAACTATTAGCGAGTTTGTTTTTTATTAATATAGTTGTCATCAACAGAAAAGAGTTTGTTTATTAGTGTATATATTTTTATAAATAAATCTGTCAATTTGAATTTGGAATGAAAGAAAAGAGGAACGTGTTGAAGATGTTGGTTGCGAATGGGAATGGATGTGTGTGCTTAGATTATAAGAGATTGGTAATATAGTGTAAATACAATTTAAAGAGTTTTCATTGATACAGTCCACTTGCTCTATTGGCTACAATAGTGATTGTCTATGTGAGAGATAACATCTTCGTTTTATATATTCATTCATACACATAATTGTTGAATCGTTTCGATCGGCATAAGAATGAGGTTATAAAATGTTTAGGTCATATTTTATGTATGACTCATAAAAAACAAACTAACTCAGGTAAAACGAAACATTGTTATATGTAATATAAATTGTTTTGATTATATAATTGAAGATAAAAGAAATGTTTTAGTGTAGGTGTGTTGGTAGGTACATTATGTTGCGAAGTTTATTCTATACTAAAAGAAACTGTACTATAAGTTATGAAGTAGGTTTTTATCATTTTATTTTTCTTTACTTCAAATAACTCGAGGTATATCTTTTTTTTTTCAAGTAAGTTTTTTTTTTTGTTGAATTCTATGAATATTTTATTGTGTTTATTTTATTAACATATAATAATGGTTATTATATAGAAAATATATACCATAAATTTTTATGGCCTAAACTCTAAAGCAGTGATTTGAAAGATGATTGGCTCTGATCCGTGTAAAAAAATCCAATCTAGGGAATCTTGGCTGCCTCAGAAAAATGGAGGTATAAATATTGGTAATGTTCAAAGATTCCCTAGTAGTGAGTCGCGGAACTATTTAATGCCGGCGTATTTGTTCTAATTGGAATGGAAAAAATTGAAATAGGCAAAAACCTTACCTATATGCATGAAGGACTGTTCTGTTAATACCCATAGTTTGGGAACTTCAGATCTATTAAGAGCTCTTAAAACTAGCAACATTAGAGCAAACATTGACCACTTCACCGTGCGAGATAGTGTAGAGCCGATGCAACGTCAAACCATTTTATACGTAACACCACTTTTAACGTTTGTTTTTGTTTCTTTGCGAATTTCTGTTTTACCGATTAAAACTCAAATAATGATACACACGCTTTAAGCGCTTTTGTATCTAATAGATGTTAATCGTAATCAAACACATTCTATTTAATATTTCCTATAGGCACATTGACATTCTAAGGTTCATTTTTGTCTGAATTATAATTTCAATTGTGATCACACACGAAAAGTCACTCTCATGTAAGTAACTCGAGTAAAATTAATAAAGATGTGCTTGCTATGTTGGAATTTTTTCAAAGAATTCAGACTGTGTTATTAAGTGGATAGCTTTTAAGTGAATTAAAGTATAAATAATAAATGCATATAATACTTGTACATACATGTAGAGTTAACTCTTCTATAACACGGTAGATTGGTTCCGCGTTATAGGAAAACGCGTTGTACGAGCATACTCGTATAACGCGCTCGTAATACCCCGTATAACGCGTTTTGTACAAATTATTGTCATTTAACTTATCTTTATAAAAGGGGTTTAAATCGAATAGGAAAAACGATATATGTGCAAACAAACCGATATAAATTTCACAGTACAGAAAGTTAATATGTGAATTATCCGCGTTATGTGGGGGAAACAATTGTTATACGAGGGACACGAATTCGCGTAATATGAAAAAGCGTTATATAAATACCGTGTAATAGGGAGGATTACTGTACAATACCCTGTAATATATAGTATGTATTAGGATAAAGGGAACACAAACATTTATAAGATACCTATTTAATAATAAAGTATTACGAATATATATTTTGTTTCGATCAGGAATCAAACCTGGGGCTTCTGCGTTACTGTTGTTAAACGCAAATTCTAAGAAAATATTTTTTAACTTTCATATTAAATATAAAAAGTAATTATTGTATGGGATTTATTATAAATCTTAATCCTACATTCTTGATAGGTGATAGACAATGTCAACGGTATTAAAATAGCCTATGTTTATGGGTGTTTGTCGTTTGTTAGTAACGAATAATGTATTCATTATATTGGTAATGAAATGAAATAAAAATAGTTTATTAGCATAGACACTAAAGGCGTACGCTTGCTCATCGTTAGACTCTACAATGGCTTCGGAAAGACGTATGACGAGAAGAAGACTCGTCAATCATAGCCTAGTAGACTAGTAGAGGAATAAGGTTTGGGTAATTTAGTATAGTTTCGTATGTAATATATACAAATTTTAATTAAAATATACGTGCATGTAGTATGTACGTACATTTATTATGTTTGTTCTACACAATGTCTGGATCCTTAATGAACAATTATAATGAAATTACACGCATAAAGAGAGTTCATATGAAAGTTATTATTATTTTGTGTTTTACGCTGTTAATAATTTCCTTCCCTCTAGTTTTTGTCTAAGGATTTATGATTTAACTAATTTAAAGCGCTGATTCCGGCTTGTGGTTGCGTCTGTTGAGGTTGTGAAAGCTTTATATCGACTGAGTATTATAACTTCTTATGCATCAAGACAAACCTGTAATTGTGACACGTAGACTAAACAAGCACTCGAGCGTGGTCAGACTATGACCAGAACAATTTAGTGCTCGAGTCAGTATATGTTTTTTTTTAATTGTTTATGAAAGTTGACACATTTCAATCAATTATTTTTTTGATTTAATATTTAGTCGTTTTGAGCATATTTCAAGGTTAAGAATTGTATCGTATTTTAAAGATTAAAAAAACATGAAGCGTATTTTGAACATATTATTTTGTATGACACATATTCTATTAATTCCACTTTCCTGTCATGCAATTCATACCAGCTGCAAAATTGTAGAAAAAAAAGTTTGTTAAACCAGAATTTCCGCAGACACAGTTTTCACTTGAGTTTTTTTTTGTGTCGACATCGCCAGCTGTTGGCATTCGTCCATCTTCGACTGACACAGTGATACTGGCGAAAAAAGTATTATAAGTTAGTGATGTGGCTCTAGAGGCAATTTTGTGACTCGAGTCAATTTTCTGCGTAGTTGAACAGATTAAATATTTAACATATATTTATATTTCATTGTAATCGCCATCTCTTTACTCACTTACTTGTATTTTTCTGTATTATTAAGCAATAAATAAATAAATATAATAAAAATGTTATTTACTTGAGTTAATATACTTTGTTCATGTACACTGACTCGAGTAAAAAAAATGTTTTTCCTCGAGTCAATATTTTTTACTCAATCCACGTCCCTATTATAAATTTTAGTTCTAGTGAACTTTGCTCGCCTTGCTACGTCATCCGATGGTATGATAGTTTAGTGCGTGATTACGTAAGATCAAAAGTCTTTGTGTTGTTTTTTGTTAAATTTATTATTCAAAATAACTTTTTATAATATAATTGTTGCAATATAACGACATAATTTATTTATTTATTGAATAACACGTTACAAGAACATAAAATATTTCAAAAATATATTGTCGTGTGCGACCTTATCTTTTTAAACTCTATGTAGAGCTGTCCCTCGCGCGTAGTGAGGTGACATGTATTAATTGAATTATCTATTTAACATTATTTATATGTAAATAGTAAAGTACCATTAGAATAATTTTAATATATATGTATGTTTTTCTTTTTAAAAATAACAGTTTATAAAAACTATCAAACGGTTAACTGACAGTCCCGTAGCATACACATTTTACGTATATAATTTTTTTTTTAAATTTAAAATACAACCTTTTAGAATCTCACAGGAAATGTAGTAGCTTCAAAGCCTTTCAGTCTATTTATTTCATTCAGAAAATTTACCCTTTTGCAGTGAGTGCAAGTTTGAAAAGTTTAGATGCCTTTGATGCATTAGTATTTCCGTTCTCTTCAAGATCAGGTGACGCAATTTAAGAAGCTTTTAACATGAATATATTTTGGTATTTCTCTTAGTGTAACGTCCGTAATGTTTCTACGTATTTTGTTTCGTATTTATTATCGATTAGGTTTAACATATTGCTTTATATTTTCGTCTTAATTTAAAAAATTAATGCGGTTTACTGACTTGTTTATTTGGATTGTATTGATTTGTTCTAGGTAACCAATTATCATGGGAGAAACAGTGTTAGTATCGGGCAATGATATTTTGGAATATTAATAATTAAGATATAAATAAAATACATAAATATGAATAAACTAAATACAATTTTTTTATTACTTATTCTTAAAAGTACTTAACAGTTACATTTCAATCTTCCTTTTGAAATAATAAAGTTATTCCTTATTCAAACAAAGCGAAGAGTGTAGTTATATTACTCTGACCTTTTCACGTCGCTTACAGGGAGTCCTGTATTTACATAAAATATTACATACTAGGCTTAAAATATTTGAAGAACTATAAAAACATTTCGCGTTGACACCAACGCCAGTTTTACGGTGGTTTAAATCGCTCTCGGTCATAAAAAAAGTTACTGCCAGGGAGGCTCATGTGACCCAAAGACGCTTAAACTGACCCTTACAAAGACGCGACTTTGTATATTCGCCGAACGAATTTCAACTTAACACGTTTTCGATAAAACTTAAAATTGTGTGTTTATAATGATTGTATAACCATAACTGTTGTTTTAGTACATTAAAGAAAAGCGGAAATTTACTAATGAAATTATAATTTTTATTGTTTCTTAAAAATTGTAGGTTAGTAACAATAAAAATTATATAGTACCAAGAAATTTTTCTTTAGAATATTTTATTATGGTAAAAAGCTCGTATTACGTGATTTTTATAAATTTAGGTTTAAGTAGCACATGTTTAAAAAAAAATTATAAATTAATCTAGAAAAATGCATTTTTGTAATTTTATCTATCCATAGGTATTTTTATTAAAACTTGTTACGTTGTACATCTTGCGTAGAGAGCGATGAACGTAAAAACAGATTATACGGAATTTCATTAACCTCGTCTCGTGTTCATGGAGAATATGACTTGTTTTCTTTACGGCTGACCGTTTTTAATGTTTTCTGCTTTTCTGAGCGTATCATTTTACAAATTCATGGAGATTTTTATTGAGAGTGACACTCTTCCGCCCCATTTCAAGTTGATACTATTGTACATGCATAATATCTTTTCTGAACTTTAGTCTGGGCGCCACACCCACGCTCGACCTCGTCGTAACACGCATTAGGGTTAAGTAGGTTGATACGTGTGATAGGTTTCTAGACCCTATACGTATTGCTATAGTGCATTTGCGACGTGGTTATAAAGTTTTAAATAATATACTAACGATATACTAGAGTATCAGATATAGAATAGCACAAACATATTACAGACTGCTGTCAAATATGGCTTTTACAAAGTGACATATAGCTCAATGAGTATTGGTTAATTAATTAATTTTATATAAATGTAAATATAATATATAACTATTGTTGTAACGAATGTTACATTTATCACGTTTGTGTGTCTTGAAACTGACACAAAAAGAAGGGGTTTGCAACAGAAAAAAAATTGTGTTCCCGAATTCCAGCAGCGTTTTAAAAATTAAACACATTTAGAAAGTCACGAGCTAACATTCTGCGCGTATTTGACATGAGGTTGGGCGGTTTCGGACGGGTTATCATATTTTTGAAGAGCCACTGCTCCCCATCATAAATCACAAAAGTTTGACGTTGCGTGGATGACGTCATTTGTGGTGTTCAGGTGCCCCGAAGTGTTTGGTACCCGTTTTTGGATTTTTGTAACTTCTTTGTCCGTTTTACGACAGACGAACGGGGAGCGAAAATGTTCACCCCTCTGTTCAGAATGAAACAAAAAACATCGCGTTTTTTTTTTGATAAATTAATTTGTGTTGGATTGGGGTTACCAATTGTCATTATTTTTGTATGTAAATTTTTTCCGCTCGCTTTCAATTCAAAATTTTTGGATTTTACAGTGGGTTTTTTTTTCGATGAACTATGCAACTGCTATCGAACGAGTATCAGAAATAGTTTTATTAAACGAAAATATGTTCGTATAAAAAGTTTCGATCAATGTTTTTTCAGGTAACGAACAATATAATTAAAAAATACTTTTATCATTTCGTTCGTTTGTTAACGGGAGATGCAAACTATTCGCAGTTCGAAGCGAGATTGTGAGTTTTTAATTAAATCGAGTTACGTTCGCCTGTCGATACGTTTTGAACTTCTTTAATTAATGTCTACCTTCGATAAGTTTCAATAATGATCGCCAATACGAATACTATGTATTATTCTGTAGAAAAGTTCACTTTAAAATTTAATTACATTTTTGTTCGTATGTACAGTAATGCCCCGCTTTACGCTCCGATACGTTCCGGAAAAAACTGAAATTCCCGCGACCATAGAGAAGTTGATGACTACATTATGTTTATACGCACTCTTTCGTGTAATGCGGGGCAATTGAACTCGAACTTTGAATTTCGCGTTATAGTGAAACCGCGCACAACGGGGTCGCGTAAAGCGGGGTATTACTGTATTAAAGTTTCATATTGTATGACAATGTTTTATATGCATGTTTCCTTCACACGAATAACGTTGTAGGTACTTTACAATTTTTAAGATGTTTTAGTTTAAAATTCCAAATTCAAATCCCGTATTCTTTTCATTCTATTACTATTAATAATAAATATTTAATTAATTTTTCAGAAAAACACTGCTGCAAGTTACAATCAAAACTTTCAATTACGTCAATTTTATCTCTAATATGTGTATTCGTAAAAAAAATTATTAATTGCCATATTCTTTAGGCGCAAAGTGCAAATGTTTTTCGATATAACTAACACGAATTTAATCTACAAGTGTCTCTTAGGCCCATAGTCTCTAGGTCACATAAAGTAATCTATATAAGTCATAACAGGATAAAAACAAATATGATTAAGATTAATCCCAAACTGAACACAAATAATTTTATTTGGCATTGACTGCTAAAGCTTCCCGATTGTGTATCAACAAATCTCTATCCAAACAAATGATTTCTTAGTGATCTTCACTTGTTTTTTTTTATAAGTATATACGCTATAAGCTATATGTGTTTGACTGTTAGTGTGAATAAAGAATAATATACTTTATCTTTGCACGCGATAAGTTCATTTTTCATCGAAACTTTTCACTACATTTCGCTTATTATGTTTTTATTTATTATTCTTAGATACTTATTTTGTTTATACGGTTCTGTAAAGAAATTTTATTTGAATTTTTAGGGGTAGGCACAACAGAACTCACAAGATTAATAGTCAATACTATAAGTAAAATTTTTACTTTGTTTTTACAAGTTTTAAATGTGAAATAAATAAAATAAGCCGGCATTAAGCTCGCCTATGTAATTTTTTTTGTAATATAGAATTTATTTATTTATTAAAATAATTTGTTGGTATTAATCAACTGATTTAATGAAGCATTGTCGTGATTATGAAGTTCTAAGTAAATATTGTATAGATCTTATTAGAATTTGTTTTCGTGTTTCATGTTAAATATATTTGTCAATTCTTCAAATTTGGAATGTTTATCAATTCCTATTTGTGTTGTAATTGAAGTTTATCTTTTGTTTCATATGTTCTCTTGTTTTAAATATGATTTTGTATTATTATTATTATTGTATAATATATAATACGGCCAATGTTGTGTGCCTTTCTAATATAATAATAATATATATAAAAATATTGTGTAATATTATTATCATGTAAGGCCATGTACTTGCATTATATGTGCTAATAAATGGATCTCGAAAACCGATAAAACACGAGTTGTACATGTGTTAATCACTAATTCACGTGTACGTTCTAAATTGAATTTAAACGGCTTTTTGTTTGTTTTGAATTTTGGTAATATATTGATGGAAGAATGCGATGCATTCATATGTGCGGTTAGTTCACGTGTTCTCGTAAGTGGTTTGGCTAATGAAATACAATATCTGAAAGAAATCCTTTTAAATTTGTGTAAAATTAATCTAAATAGAACGAGATATTATTATATTTATGTATGGTAGTCTCACTATAGTTTTATCTTTGTTGTCAGAATATTGTATTAGAGTTTTCAATAGTTCCTATGTCAAAAGAAATCATCAAACTGTCTAATACTATTTGAAACATATACCAAATATATATATGCTTACAGAACCCTAAATTTATTACGGACCAGTGTGACGTTAATTCTACGTTATCGTATGGACATTAATGATGCCCTATTCAGTGTATTTTTTTATATTTCACAAGCAACCCTTTATTTGCACGACATGATTGCCGCGTTCTGTTCGACCATGAAATATTATCGTAATTACGTGTCTATTTTGTAAAAATTTGGTACTAATAAGCTAATGTTGTAGTTTATGTCGACAGATTTAGCGCAACTATGTATTTATGCGTCACGAGTGATGGCAAATACTGAAACTGTGTCAATGCACACTGATTTGTATGTTGTTTTCAGTTGTTTTCTAAGTAAATTGATGCGTACAACTAGACTTTTCCTTGCTTTTGTTTTACCTAATTTCATTCTATAACATTTTTAATTGAATACGTAATATGTACTTACACTTCTAAGGATATGATCGCCATGTGCAGTAAGCGTAAGTTATATGTAGATTTAGTAATAAGAAATCGAGTGACCACAATACAAGGAAGTAATATACATTCATCGTCAAAGATATAGTAAAGAACAGATTTAAAAGTGGAATAAAACTCTTGCCAATAATTTTTTGTCTAATATAAAAAACGTCTTGTCGCATTCACGTTGGTTGTAAAGTTTTTAAAACGTCGTTTTATATAAAAATAATCAAAATAAACGCTTGTGTAAGCCGCAAAATGTCTTTTAAATGAAAATGAAATGAAAACTTATAAAAACACATGTGTGATATATTCATATATTCAAGATTACGTTCTAGCTATCAGGCATAAGCAGACTTTCGAATGTTGGTCACACAAACATCGGCAAAATATAAAGTAAAGGGCACAGATAACAAAACACTTGTCACTATTGCGCGTTTAATTTCTTTTTAAATTATCATTATATTTCGCTGGTTATCTGTATTTAGTCGTAATACTATGGATTAAGCTGTAAGATAAACTCGTCGAATAATAACATCATAAATGTTAGTTTAATCTGAGTTGTAAATTTTTATATGTGTGTAGATCTGATTAAAAAAGTAATAATGTTTCTGTCTGTACATTTAATGTGTCGTTTTAACCTCTAATCAAAAAGAACTCAAGGAATATTGTTACTTGTGCATAATACAATTTCCCTAACTAAGGACAGAATATGATAGTAATAATCTTGGTTATTTCCTATGATAAACTTGACCCTGTTTTTTATAGTATTTTTCGTTGTAATTTATTTCTTATAATATAAGTATCGGATCTTATTGTCTTGTCGTAATTATTCTTCTAGTATTAAGGTCGACCTTGCATTGTCTGTCTGAAAGATGGTTCAAGACGGATCAAGAGAGGCCACTCTTTAAATACGATTCGAATTAAACACGTTCTACGAAAAAAAACTAGCCATATATTTTGCACCATGCCAAAATCATCTTTAAATACAGAATAATCGATACGGCTTATAAAACATATTGTTTTTGGCTAGTCTAAATTTTATACATGAAATAATTGTTTTGTCGGAATAGAGATAACTCAAAAAATGTACATCGAAATAGAATCTTGTTGTTTATCTTTTAGTACATACATATGATTTAGATATTCGTGTGAATTTCTATGTATTTTTTTCTCGTGAAAAAGTAATTGTTAATACAATATTAGTATATTGTCGGTCTTTATTACACGTTTGACTAACTTCAAAAAGAGAGACAATAGGATCGTGTTACGATCGTAAAGCAAAATTAAGAGTTACCCGTTCTGTTTTCTAGAACTATAAATAAGTTGAGGAAGTATCGAAGTACTTCGCACATTGAAAGTGTTTAATTCTTTTAATGCGTTTTTTATTCACAGCTAATTGATAATAGTGTTCATTGTTTAAGCTGTTGGAAATTATTAATTATTTTTAATGTTTTCTTTAATTATAATCTATGTAAACCTTTATCGATTATAGGGTCGCTTGTTTAGTTTTTATTAGATCCGTTTATTATCTGTTATAAATATCTACATAAAATAGACATTGAAAGAACACACTGCAAGATTTCTACGTCTTTCTCTGTGTATGTGTTTTTTTCTATTGCTATGGTGAAGACATGATTTCGTACGAAGGGAAGCCAGAACATAAAAAGACTTAAAAACAAAATATTAAAAACAGCTTTAAATGTATTATGCAATGTTTTATTAAAAATGATGTTTAGAAATTACATTAACAATCTTATTAATATCCCTATATTTCGTCTTAAACTCATACAATGTATTGCAGATATCAACCTAAAGTAGCAATTTTTATTTTAGCCTACTAATCAAGAACAGCTTTTGTAATATGTATTTAGTCGTATTGTGGTATATTTATGTCATCTAACGAACTAGTATAGGAAATATATTAATCTCATAAAATAATATGCTCATAATATGTAAAAATGAAAATGACCTACTTTACTTTATTCGTGGACAGAAGCTCCTCGGGGGTGGAAGTAAAAAAATTTTTGACAACATAATTGCATGGCCCGAAATATAACCTCCGAAATCCACCCGTTTCGTGTCACGGAAGAGATTTGCATAAAATTTACATTAATATCTGCCACCTATGACGGTGTGTTTGTCTGGCTTAGTTGTATAACTTACAAGATATAAGAATAATAATAAAATATTTTTACGGAGAAGCAATGAAACTTGTAATAGTTTTTTCGTTTTTAATATATATCATTAGATGTGAATCATTAGGTGCTGCGATATTTTCAAATTCAATTTCATTTATTTGCCAATATGGTTAGAAACATAGGTCTTAAAGCAATGTTAGTAGTATCACATATTTTACACAATGTATAATATGGCATACAAATAATTCAATACAATAAAAATGTATTATGTTAACCTTAAATTCTACTGTCAAATTAAACTACGAAAATTAAATTTTAAATGAAATTGCTTCGATAATTAAAATTGTTTAATAATTTACTATTAGTGACTCGCGAAATATGACTTTAAAAAATATTTTCTATACTTATCACGAACAATTTTATTTTTGTCTATCACCGAATGCTGTCGAAATTTATTTGGCCGCTTAGAAGACAAACATATCAATATTAAAGCTTTTTCTTTACAATAATAAATATAATATTATTAGCGTGAAACATTTTACAACAAAGCCACGCTTTAGGGTTTTTGCACACCTCGGTAAAGTTGTCATTGGTTGGCAAATCGAATATGCTTGATCTGACGTATAATAAAACTATAATTGTAATTATTTTGTATGCTTAGTACGCGATGAATCTAGTTCAATTAAATTTTAGTGTTGTAAACCAAATTATTGTAAAGAAAACTTTTAGATTTTTTGCCATTAATGTGCGTCGCGTTTTATCTTCGAAAATTGTCGTATTTGATGTTTCTAATATTAGAAAGTTCAATTTAATTATTTGTAGCAATTGAAACTCATGAACCCCCAAGCGTATTCGGCACAAATGTAACCCCGGCGTTCATCAGATAAATTGACGCGCTCGCTGATTTCATCTCACGTTTCATTTTCTCGGCATATTTGTCTTTTCATTAGGAAAAAGATAACGAGTTAGAATGTCATGGTTCACGCAGCATTTCCTAGTCAGGTGGCCAGACAAAGGATGTATCTTCGACTTCCATTGTCCAAACTGGCATTATGCGAAATACCCTTGCTATTCATTCGCGGCGCTGTAATAACGCGCCCCTTTTCCTGAAATGACGGTCTCACCCCGTGGGTGAGGTGACTACAAAACCACGTGTAGGCTCATCCATCTCTCTCTTTCTATTAATTTTTCGCGCATAGCACCGTCCTCCTCGCACCAGGCCGATCAGCGCACGCATTGCAGGTGGAATCGCTTCAAACTTGCTTCAGTCTTGCGGTGGATCTCGCGTGGGAGGGACGGCTTTACGGCGCTAGTTTTTCCCGCGAAAATCACGCTCGTATTCTATCGAGATATATTCTCTTATGTACGATTATTATTTTTTTCCTGTGACAAAACAGTTTTTCATATTTCCCCATTTCTTATGTGAATGAAATACGTGAATAATAGCAACTTTTATTGATGGTTTCTTATTGATAGTGTTCCCGTGATTTATTTTACTACAAACTGTTTTTGGAACTTTCTTACGATTTATGTATGTAATATTATTCCAAATTTCATAAGTGATTACTTCCAAAGTGAGTATATATTTCTTTTATATCATGATTTATTACTTGGATTTGAAATGTAATGATAATGCTCGTACATGTGCCGCACATGCAATAATGTTTATATGACAATTTATAACACCCCAGATTACGAAACCTGACTGCAGATATAATATAATTATTATTTATAGTGAATTAATTAACAATTTAAAATATTTTAATTGTTTTTAAGACGCGTAAAATTTAAAACACTTGGGAATTGTTTCTTTAGTGATTTTAAGAACTACATAGTGGTGTGTGTTACTTTGAATGCGGTACAGTCTAGATGTAATTATTTAGTTTTAGACAATCTACATTCGGAATAGATGTAATCTATAAATATTCCCGTCGACGAAGCGACAGATTGTTGGCTACGAGCGTTGGTTTAGTATTATTTTTAAAAGAATCCTCAACTTTCGTTAATGCGACGTCGCTCTTTTGTCTTCTCTCGCAGCTGTTGTAGAAATGTGTTTTATTGATGTTAATGCCTTACGGTTGCCAAATCCCCGACATTTGCCGGCCTCATGCCGAACTATTCGCTATCTAAAAGGAACATTTTGAGATCTAAAACCGGAGCGTTCTATCTACAGAGAAAGATGTCGACACGTGTAGATTCTTAACTGCCGGGGTGCGCTAAACTTGTCCGATCGTCCCATCATTACCGCTTTCGTAGAGACGCATCTATTTTAATAAGAATAATTTATGAATTATATGTGATATTTCGGTAAGAAAACAATAACGCAATGAAGTGGTAAATTGTAGGCATTAATTTGACGTTAGAAACAGCTATTTGTAGTCTATATTGTTAAATTTATATTTTGACAGGCAATGAAATATTTGAGAATATTAAACGAAACAATGTTCCAATTTCGATATCTTTAGCTATCTATTGGTTGGAGACATGAAATCAAACTTTAATAGGAGCAAATAAAGCTGAAATTCCACATAGTTTGAAAGCTAAACACAACGCTTATTTGATTACATCCAAGCGTATATCTACGTAATAAATAAATATACAAAAGCGAAATTGATTATTTGTCTTATTTCAAGCGAATCTTGATTTACGAGTGCAAACTCTATTAAAGCGGTTCGTTTGTTTAATTATTTTAGATATTGTTCATAAACATTGAATATTATGTGCTGCCATTATTTACCCGATGCAGAAATATGGCTCACCTGCTACTAATATGATAGCGATGTAATAAATTTAACATATTTTAGGCCTCGGTTAGTAAACACTATAGCGTTTATTATGTTATATACGATTTTATTTATATAACATATAGCTGTTTTATGTGTGTTAACTTCTGGATTATAAGGAGAGGTGTTTGTACGGAACATATTCGCCTCCTTAAGTCGGCATAGCGAAAACTGTCTTCTTTTGTCTTCTACCATATGAAACCATTTGTCCCAGCTCATAAATCACGCTTTAATCAACTATAAAAAGTGCATTTGTCTCGAACACAAGACGTCTACATAATTAGTAGAATTACCACTCCGCCACGAGTGACGTCATATTTTTTAAACTGGAATAGAATTGAGTTGTGATAAATATGTACTAATTAACTATTAATTATAAACAATCGACCGAGCGTTTATGTATGCATGCATGAATTTTGTGATAAAGCACATGCGGGCATAGGGGGCCTATCTGCAACTGTAAATTACGACAAACTAATGTGTTAGGGTCTTGTTTGTATTTACTAAGGTGTTTGCAAACTTGGTTCACATTATACTATATTTCAATGGCAAAACGTCTAGCTCAGCCGATTTCCACCAAGTTCCCTTTTCAAATTAATTTACTTAAAACCAAAAGGCAGTAATTGGAATTACAATATTTGGCCTTACTAATTTAAAAGACTTTATGCGGTTTACAATTATTTTTGATAATTTCGTTTCGAAAGCTTTATAGATGTCGTGGACGCTGCGAGTCTTGCCGAAGAGTAAACGCGATTGTAACCTGTAAAAAATAATTTAAATTATGTTCGTGATTAACTCAAGACAGTATTGGGCTTACTACTCATATTAAGTATTTCATCTTCGATTATAAGTTACGTAATGTCCAAGAAAAAGTCGCTTTTAAATTTATGAAACAAGTGTTCATTGTCCAATGTACGTGTGTTATAATTCCTGAACGCGACTAGATCGTTTCACGGGATTGTGGGTTGACGGACAAGTTGATAACCATCATTAGTTCGCTTACCACTCTTCAATAATTACATTTATTTATAAAATACTTAATTTAATAAATATAAAATGAATGTAATCGTTCTCAAAGTTTTCAACTTAAAACAACATTAAAAAGTATAGGTTTTATTTATCATATTAATAATTTTTTATGGAGAAAAGAATTAGAAGTAATCAATTTATTTTTATTGATATATGGTGGTGACGCATTATGATGAAGTTAGAACATACAAAGACAACAATTGACAAGTAATTTAAAATAGTCACAAATAGTTATTTATTTTTAATGAGTTAAGATATTTTGTGGTCAGTGACTAGACTAGCCACAATTAGTCAGGCTGGTTGTGAAATGAGCGTAAGAGATAAGCGAAGCAATTAGATGTGGAGTATCCGTGGCCGAGTCGGTGCAGATGTTGATTCGTAATCTACAATACGCATGTTCGAATCCTACAAAATGTTTTCTATGTATTCCAAATTGATTTCCAATATACATGATATATAATAGTGTTATTTGTGAAATTATAAACTGGTTTAAACAATGCAATTAAACATTTAATGAACTCCATTCTAAATAAAAATAATACAAACAAGTTTAGTAATCAAGGATCCTAGCGTTGAGGTTAATTGCAATTAAAAACGAAACTGAATGAAAATCAACTCTATAAAATATTAGTAATTACAATAATAAGGGTAATTTATTATAAAAAAATTAATTTGACTGAATTTCAATTGTTATGATTCCATACGTTTTAAAAGCAGTAAAAGAGGAATAAAAAATGCAAAATACTTCTCGACACAAAGAACAATTTTAATATTGAAGTAAAGCAAAACAGTGCATATAAGTTAAAGAGTCACGTTCTGACGATAAAGGGTCAGAAGCTTAACATAACATACGTATAAACACGGATAATTAATCAGAGATCGCATCATTGTGTTTGGAGCATAAGGATACAACGTAAGGTTGTTTTGGGGCATCCAAATTTTAGACGATTTAACATAGGACATGTTTTCACATATATTTACGCCTTAAACCAAGGAATTATTTTTGGGATAACAGGCTTAATAAGCTTAATAGGCTTATAAATACATAATTCCTTTTTCAAATTTATTATTTATATAAAAAAAAACTTGATATGATGGTGCCCCTAGTTGCAATTGGCCCCGAAAATGTATGGTCAGAGGTAGATCGTGCAGGTCCTTATCATTAATCGAGAGCTCCACAGTTTTGGGGTTGTAATTATCGCCCTCAACGTCTCCCGAGCGTTTAGGTTTACAAGCTTGTGTTACCGCTGTTTGTTGTGTAAAATATATATTGTTTCCAGATTGTTCCTTTATTATGCTAAATGCAACTAACTGACTTTGGTTCCTTGTCATTTGCAACTAACTGTGCGTTGAAGTAAAAATGCTATACATAAAATGCACAATCGTTTTAAAGATAAATATTGTGCACTTTGTACTTTAGGTATATTATCACAATAACATAAATGTTTGTTGATATGATGCATTAATCCGTTTTGTTTTGTTTTCTTATCTTTTTAGGTAAAGGGTCAATAGTTTTATACTACACTAGTTTTTAACCGCAGCTTCGCTCGCATTTAAGTCATTAAATAAGTATCAGATATCATTTCAAATACTCAATATTTTACTATAGTCAATTGGGAACTATAGTAAAAATTTTTTTTAAATAAAAAGTATCCTATGTTACTTCTAGTACCTCCAAAAATATGTGTACAAAGTTACATGATGATCGGTAAAGTAGTTGTTGTGTGAAAACGTAACAAACAAACTCACATTCACATTTATAATATTAGTAGGGAAGTAGGGATAGCATCGTTAACTACATCTCAAATAATTAGTTATGAGATCTCATCACATCCTTCGATTGTAATAATCATAGAGCAATATTAACATAGATGCTTATCGTTAAAAAGGATCGTCACGTTTCAGTTCTAAAAGTAGTGATTTAATGGTAAGTTGGGTGAAATGATCGCATTTTGCTCCTAGTAGTCCTTGGTCGACGTCATTAAAACACCCCTCGCTAATGACAGGGGCGCGTTGAAATGTCTTTTCGCGTGCCGGCGTACCTCTATCCGGGTCACCGTTAAGGTTGGACTCGTATTTGACCTGTAATTTAAAACCTTTGGATACTGATTTGCTATTTAATGGACGAGAGTTATTTCTTACATTTGTTATTAAAGATTGATTTTATTGTATTGTTCGCCTGTTGCATCTAGTAAAGTAATCCGTTATATTTGCAACAGGTCAAATTATAAAAGTGTATATCGTGATATTAACGTTAGCTCATACTCTGCCATCGCACCTATTTTAGTACAGTCCTTTAAATACCTCCATTTTTCTTTTAGTAATATTCTCTACTTTTTGTTGATTTTTCTCGGCCACTGTTTACAAGTCCTCCTTTTCACTTAGCGAGACCGATTTCTGTTGAAACGAGTCATTGTGAAAAATATTGGTTTATTATGCAAACCATTAATTTACTTATAAGTGTGATGTGGTCTGTGTTATTTCATCGTAAGCAAATCTTAATATAAATGTTAGCTTTTAATTGTTGAATAAGTCGGGAACAATTAGTTATAAAAAGTGGATGAGGTCATAGGTTTTGTATGCTTGTCTCGTACCATAATTAACCCTGCCTTTGTTTTCTATATTGTACTATATAGAGATAGAATTCGTTTCATTTTGATGTAATACCTTTCAAGGTAATGGATGAAAAATATCTGCAAGTAATTTGATATCGATTTTAATATTAAGCGGAAAGCTTTTCAAATGATGGCTTTGTATAACATTATGCAGGTTCCTCTTTTCGGTGTGCGAATTTTTTTTTAAAAGGCTGCAACACTAATGGATCACAAAAATGAATGCCCCTCTTTTTCGCCTTTACCGCTTTTTAAATACTATTTTCATGGAACATTTTTACATGAAACTTTTTGTTTAGTATTCTAATTGTTTTGTAATGAAATAAGTATGAGAATGAAGCTATTAAGTTTTAGCGATGTTGACAATTAATTTTGCTATGTCTTTTGTAATAGACATGAAGGTTAAATTGGCATCGTGCGTATTATTCAAGTAACATAATGATAATCAGTAAGTACAAAGGATCATTGTGAAATAATAAGTTTTAAACTTTTGAACATTCAGACAGTCTTGAAGGACAAGATTTTTTTGTCATGCAATATCCATATTAGCTCTAATTAGCCGAGCTTAGATGAGCTGTATAATACTTTTTTTTACCATTTGCTTTTCTTCTTACAATCCATTGTTTGTTGTTAATATTAATTTATACATATATATGTAGTTCTACTTTTAGTATCTAATAAAGTACGGGTTTATAATAAGTAATAAGAGTTGAATTAAAATAAACATAATAAACTTTCCATAGTTCAAACATAAAATGTTCACTAACCTTATTGTAGCCAATACTGTATCAATGAAAACTCTTAAATTGTAAATATTTACACTATATTACCAATCTCTTATAATCTAAGCACACACATCCGTTCCCATTCGCAACCAACATCGAAATCCTCATTCGCACGTCCCTCGCGTTCGTCTTTTGTTTCATTCCAAATTCAAATTTACAGTTTTATTTATAAAAATAAATACACTATTAACATCTCCGCTGCAACCTCTTTTCTCTCGACGACACTTATTGTCGTCTTTTTACATCTTCTGCAGTTTTGCTAATAATATTAATTTGTGAAAGAATGTAAGAACGTATTAGTTAGTTTAAATTATTAAACGCGAGTGATTATTTGGGGCTGCATATATAAAGTCGGCCTCGAGAAGTTCTTTGAAATCGACTTCAAGTGGTTGGGATGAAACCTATACCGATTCGGCTTTTATGAGATACGTAAATAGAAATGATTCGTGTGCGGTAATAACAGATGATTCTCTTGGAGATCGATTTTGGCTACCGGTCGGTTTTATTAAATTACTTGTACGGTCAGATGCAGAAGCGTATACATTTTATTCTCATATCAGAGAAGTTGTGGATTTGAATGAATATTTTATTAAGGTACTTCGAATTTTATTTGTTATGTTACTGACTGTATCGTTTAAACGTAGCATCTAACATTTTACAGGCGCGCGTATGCGAATAGATTTGTTAAACAAAACGTACGCCAAATAATAAGTAAAATGAACGCGTTCAAAAATCAGTAAATATGATTTGCGAAGAAAATCGTTTTGCACCTCCACTGATGTCAACGGAGATTGCGTTATCCTACGCAATGTATGCGTACGCGCATTAAGGCTGTCGTTTGTTTGAAATTATAAATTTCTCAAAGTAACTTGGTAGTATGCGACCTTGATAGCGAGATGGGCGCGCCCTACATAATTAATGATAATTTAATGCGTTAATTGAATGAAATTGCCGTTGCTATGTCTGTGTTTTTTATGTTTTATTTATTAATCAACGCGTGGGAATAGTAATCCGGTATGTGACTGGCCGATGATAAACTGGAATTCGGTCTAAGAGCAGAGGTAATTGTTACTACAGAGAAATGCATGCTCCTATAAAATATGACTAGGACGTCAGTCATTTAAATTTTTATTTTTTGTACCCTATTTAGTTGTTGCATATGCTGTTGTAAATAAATGAGTATGGCAGCTCTAACCGTGTCGACAGCCCCACCACTTTCGTCGTTGTCGACCTCGGCGTGTGCGCATCATAAACAAGATGACCATGACCACTTTCACCGATATCGAAGCGTCATTCATATGTGATAATACACGTAATGGATTTGTTTGTATTATTATTATTATTATTTAAGTCACGGTTTTTTAATTTTAATTAATTACAATTTTATTTATAGGTGAATAAAAATGCATGAGTTATTATGAATGTTGTTGCGATTAATTTGTTGTGTGTTAAAAGTGTTTATGGTCGCATTTGTTTGGATTATTTTTAATGAGACTTTTCGAAAACGTTAGTAATCCGCTTAAAGTTTTTTTAAATTTGTAGCATCATGTTCGCAAATAATTCAAGACATTACCTGTAATTTTAATTCTAGCGTCATTGGTTGCGATTAATTAAAATGTCGCTCGAAGCGTGCCTATTTATACAAGGGATTTGATTTAATACAAATAAAATATAAAAAAGACAGTCGTAAAAACCTATACTTCAAATAAATGAATTATTTTTAGACTGGTCCATTTTTCATTCAGCGTCAAAATTTAGAAGTTCAAAAGACGACGCCGCCTGCGGAACTGTAGCATCTGGCGATTATGATTTATTTTTATTTTTCTAATCGTACTTTATTTTCTGTAAAATTAGGATTGAACATATTAATAAAGCGTGTCACCTTTCTGATTACGCGCTATTATTTGAGCATTATGTGACGGATGGGTGGCGTGACTGTGAAGTTGTATTATTGATTTATTTAATTGATTTAATGTGTTTGCGGAGTTTTTATTTTTAATACGAAATGACGGTTTCTAATATATCAAATTCTTAGTATCTACCTACAAGCCACTACTAGAAGCTTTCATTAATTTTACTACAAGGGGAAAGCACTTATTTACATACTAGCTTTTACCCGCGGCTTCGCTCGCATTTAAGTCATTAAATAAGTATCAGAGTTCATTACAATAGAAATGAATCAATATGATCTAACTTCAAAAATTCAAATAATTTTATACTGCATATATAAAAATGACAGACGGAAATAAAAATAAATATAGAAAAATTCCAAACAGCTGAAACTATAGTTGATTGGAAACTGTAGTAAAAAATATATTTTTAAAAATAAATAGTATCCTATGTTACTTCTAGTACCTCCAAAAATATGTGTACAAAGTTTCATGATGATCGGTTAAGTAGTTGTTGTGTGAAAACGTAACAAACAAACTCACATTCACATTTATAATATTAGTAGGCATGTATAAGCCCTTTAACTGAGGTTTTTTACTATTATTGTACTCATTTAGTGCCATGAATAAAGGTTCACAGTAATTGCCCCTGATAATTAATTTATTAGAACAATGTTCGCATGCATCGGTCTGGCTGCGAATGACATGTGGCCTTACGTCACGGCACATCTGCGACTAGATAATCTATGTTTATATACAATTAGCGCTTCTGTAATCTATCTATACAATGTTTTGTTGTTTTATATAATTTATTTATTTACTAAAATTGGATTTTTACGTCTCAAATAAAAATTAACTCTACAAAAAAATTGGACTTATTTTGTATTTATTTTCAAAATAATGACTCCCATCAGTTTGTATATCACTACATGATAAAAAATAAATCTATAATAATAATAATAATAAATAATAAAATCAGTAGTGTCAGTTCAATTAAATTAACCCATACAAGTAAGTAACACGCCGGATTTGAACAATGTAATTCTTAACTAAAATTATGAACGTAGTCAGTCGTCTGTCTAATTATCCTTGAAGATATTTAGAACAGTTTGAAGGTTTTGTACGCAGCTGCCATTGGACTGTATGAGTTTTAGAAGTTAATTGTACTGTTCATTATTCATAAGCTCAGAGTTGTTTTTATTCTTAGTTTAATATGGTATATCTGATAGGTAAATCTATATACAAGCTTCATGAGTTCAGCATCGCCCAGGTTCGACTCACCCTGGGTTCGTTCGTAATATCAGCTAATTAAAACACAACTACATTACCCTTGAATTTTGTTACACAAAACGATAGTCATCAACATGTCTATCCCCTTATTTATAATAAAAATTCACTGAGCATTGATAAAGACTTGGATTTGGGAGATTAAAATTATGAATCTGCTATTTAAAACAAACCGAAGATATAAAGTAATGTAATATTCCTAATAGTTTTCCAATACGTATATTAAGATCAAAAAGGAAGAAAAAAGCGAAATAAATTATTTCCTAATAGTATTTGAAACGAACATTAATCAGTATTGTACTGTGCGTTTGCCAATAAAAGGTCGATCGATCTTTTTATAGACGTTCCGGGTGTCATTCCTAATACCAAGCATTTGGCTCGGGCGAAATTAGCCGACCGAAATGTGGTGGAATCAGTTACACTACACTCATATACGACACCTGCGTCATTCTAATTTCGGTCATATAACTTTTCCTTTGGCAGACACTGAGACAGTTGGCTCTCTGCCTTCAATTTTTTACTATCATTTCTTGTATTGTAGTGTATTTTATTGGTGTCGTGTTGATTATGTTATGATGCAATGTTGTTATATGTTATTAGCTTGATGACATTTTTGAGGATGCTCCATATTATTTATCGTTTTTATGCCCAATATAATTTTGTTTTACGACTGCGAGAGCTACTCGGATCAATTATTCAAATAGAATTAAGTCCATTTGGTTTAATGTAGATAGTATGTTTATAATATTTCAACTAAATTCCGATGCACGTCAGATCGCGTGAGTTATTTATTAAATGAATTAATTTTAGCGTGTTATACAAAACAAGAATAACCAGTTGTATGCAAAAATAATGACTTCTCGGACGCATTTAATCTTGTAATACATTAAAAAAATCAAGGTTCGTTGACTTGAAATCAATATTTAACTTTAACATCGTTGGTACAGCTCGTTTGTGAAGTTTTAATTGATTGATTGTTAGAACTTTTTTCTTCCTTCAATAATCACGTTTCGTAATTTATCATAGGGGATTTTTCCATCTGCTTTTTTGTTTAATTTAAATTGCAAACACAGTTTCTTTTGATGTTTCATTTTTTCCTATGCAATTCTCTGTTCTAAGTGGTATAATTATTCTTCACATAATTGCAGCGCTAATATGATAATATGTTTATTTTTGTGAATACGAATTTCCTTATACACAAGACGTACGTCATTAAATCCAACTACCGGTTGCTAAACCAAGGTCCAAATTTTAAGCAGTTTCCTTCACGACCAGCAACTACGTAGCCTTGGGTGTAAAAAGCAGTAATAATACATTTATGTATGTATGAACAACAATAGAACTTTGAATCTTATTTTAAAAGAAATAAGACGAAATTTTATGATGTAAATGTTTCGGAAAAACGCATAACCATAAATGTCCGTTTAACATAACTAAAATTGCAGAGGATGACCGCTATTTAAAGGTACTTTAGATGTACTGATCACATATAGTGTACGTTAAATCCGTTCTCGGAATGAAACACTACATTGTTTCGTTATAATTGTGCATGGTTATTTAAGAACGCACACGAATGTAATAATATTACTTAAAATGAAACGTCTGTTGTTAAAGTTTCACGAGGAGAAGCTGTAAAAAGCAGCCATTACTCTCAGCGACCCGTGATCATGGCGTCGGGAATACATAAAATAAATCATATATGTTGTTTAAGCCCGTTGTAAACAATCACAGACGTTGAACAGTTCCTCTTAATCCTAAAACGTATTCCCTTACAATGATTCTATACAACTTTAATATGAACACAAAAATATTATATTTATTAGCTATTAAAGAAGCTAGTTCATTTTTTAAAAACTCTTTGTTGTTTAAATTTACGACTTGAAAAAAGAACAATATTATTTTAATTTTTTTAATTTTTACATAGTTATCAATAAAATAATCAAGTTTGGAGTTAATCGTTACTGTGGCCTTCCTAACCTTGCCACCAATAATTACGTGTTCGATGACTATAATTGAAATAATCTTTATGCTCGTTTTGTGCCCTCGTCTAGGTGTTCACCTTAATTATTTAAGCTACAAATTATATACTCAAGATAAACGTCAGTCTTCGTGTTAATACAATCCCCGGAGATCGTAATAGGCTAACCGATTGCGTTCTTTTGTGTCGTTATTTAAAAAAAAACGTTCCTCATTATGAATAAGATTCTTTGCGTCAATCGGTGTTGGGTCAAGGATATCGGATTGTGCCGGCTTAAGTGCTATGTTTAAAATTCTTAAATCGTGTTCGTAGTTTATTGCATTTAAATTATCGGATTATAGCGCTTTTGTCTTTTTTTTAACACAGTACCTCTAATTTTACTAATAGAGTTACTTATTTATATGATTGCTTCTATAAAGATATTAAAACTATAGGCAACAAAAATATTCTCGAAATTTACACAACATATATGTATAACATCTAGGTTGTCAAAATATTTAATATGAAATTTGTTTTCAATATCAAATATTAAATTAGCTCTCAATGTTTTGTTTCATTAAGACCGAATTCGCCTGGGGGGAGACGCCTCGTATCAAAAATTAGTAACGCCTTTGCGCTAGTAATACTTCAAATGTTTCTTTGTACTTAGGGTATAAAAAGCTACGATATAATTATGTCTGTATTATGTTTTTGTGTTATATATATTTTTTACTGCATATCACGTATTAGTCACGCTATTATTCAGTAATTTATCGTCAATATAGGTAGATAGATGTATTGTGTCATCATCATTCGCGGCAATAATAATACAATATAAAAAATGCAAAGACATACAGTGAAGACATATCATTAATATAAATATTTTTTAAAATTTATTATCATATAAATAAATATTTGTTTCTAATAAAAAATAATAACGAGAAGCGTGTGCCCTGTCAACCTGGACAGAGTGTCCATTCATGGCTACTTTAAAAAAATTACTATTATTAATGATTCAGTCAATGTCTTTGCCTACTTCAAGTTTTACGAAACATAATGTCAAAGGTCCTGCTTAGATTTGGACATCCTTGAGGCTAATTTATAGAATTTTAAATATTGTATTGTGTATCATTTTATAATTCGAAATTTAAAAATTGCAACACCTCATAATTAACAATTCAGTATTTTTATTTTGCCCGTGAACGTCAGAGTTCTGCTCAAACTCCACTTGTTCGCTTTTGTTTTTGAATATAAGCAGAATTCTATTTCAAAAAATCCTAAATAAAAAGTTAATTGAATTATTCAAGTCGTCCTTGTTTTGCTAACAGCGAAACCGTGTTTTTGACAGCTTCATCCTGTGATTGCTGAAGATAATAATTAACGTGCAGTCTCTCTTTTTTTAAGACAATATAGTTCGCGATGTATGTAATTAGTTATGGGAACTGTTAGACGTTTTATCTGTGAAATATATATCATTCACATAGTAGCTGTGAATGTGTTGGCGATTTCTATTCCGTAGTCTTTAGTATACGTGGGGATTGGGGAAAAATAACAATAATACAATAAATACTGTACTTATGTGTTGAAGATAAAATATATCAAAACTGTTTTTTTTTTTACATTTCTTAACACTTTTGATACGATCTTATATTTTTATTGAAAGGTATCTTTGTCTATTTTTTATTCGAAATTTATTATTAGCATATGAATAGAAGAACATAGATAGACACGTCTCGTTTCTCAAGATGACTATTCAATTACTTTTTAAATTGACAGCTAAATTAATAGTAAGTTTTTTTTTCTGATTTAAAGACACTTGTACTGTTAACACCATTAATCATACACCATCAATATGTCCAATCAGCTTCTGATATCACAAAATACTGCATTATTCGAATATTGAATATGATTCTCGGAAGTGATTTGAATTCGATATCGATTTTATATAATGCACTCTTTCTTATTTATCAACAGATTTAAGTTTAGTGAAATTTTGGATTGTATTGTTTTTAAGTGTGTATTTGTGTGTTCGGATTCCTGCATGATGGTTCATCAGCGGCTCCCTTTCCTTTAATTTTAAGTTTTGTAGATTTAGGTAAGGCACGATGGGGTTGATATGTCTAGGCCAGGGGTCGGCAGACTTATCAACCAGATGAGCCGAATATCAAGTTTGTAGATTTTCCCATGCCTTCAGAAAGACGCAACATGAACTTTATTATATACTATTGTATTGTAAGAAGAGCCAGATAATCCTATGGCAAGAGCCGCATGCGGCTCGCGAGCCGCGGTCTGCCGACCCCTGGTCTAGGCAGATAAAAACCTCAATTTAAAAATTAATTAAAAAATAACAATTTCAAATTAGTTGGCTATAAACATTTGATTTTGGTAACTATTATCGCTAGTAAGCTCACTTATTGGCTTATTATAAAAAATATATGGACTAACAAATATGATACAGGCAATAAATTATATTTAATAGTAAAAATGTCCCTTCTGTACCGAGCACAGGACTTTTGAGCAAGTCATCTAAATAAATACACAGTTACATCACGTAACCCAGAACGGGCTGGGATGCGTCTATTCTTACGTTCTTAAATTGCTCGTGACCCTAATAGAGGGCAATCTCGGCATGATTTTATTGTCGTACTTAGGAGATTGGGGAATCAAGTACACTTGTGTCTATTCAGTTCACTTGTTGCCTCTGATATGTAAATAGATCAGTCAATATTAGCCCAATCTGCTGATTTTATAGTTGTCTTTTGTTTTTTGTTTTATCCTAATACCGATTGTTACCATTATATTTAGATCCGCGGTTCTCAAACTTTTTTGGCGAAGGAGAAAGCCTTAATTTAATTATAAAAAACTGATTTATATGTATTTATGAATAATCATATTGCAATGTAATATTACGTAATATTTGGTAGGTATTTTTTTGCAGTATTTTGGCCCTAGGGTTCGGCGGAACACACTTTGAGAATGGCTGATTTAGATAAACTTAATTAAACGAACTTACCTGTACGTGAAATTCTATCATAATTATACTTAAGTTTTCGTCCTTGGCATCCAGTTTCAAGGACGAAAACTTAAGTATAATTGTAATCTATGTACCGTTTATTATTTTATTTTTTTGTAATGTCTCGTAATTATTTTGGTGATAGTGACCGCGATATTGGACTTTAGTTGTCTCATCTCGGCTATGTCCATTTTTGAATCTACAATCTTGAATGCTACCAAAATGTATGTAAGTTAAAATCGATATGAATACTAATATATAACTGACTAGTTTAATAGTTTGTGGTTGTTAAATTAATTCTTAATAGTTAATAAAATAATTCACTTAATTATTATTATGTTATTAATGGCTGTTAGTTGGGTTTACGAGTATGTCCGTCAGTTTGCTACCGCGATTGTTATCAACAGGAAAATCGCTATACGCTAATTTGTTTTGTTTTATAAGAATTATTATTTTTTTGTCTACGACTAGCTTAAAATTTATTACTATAATTTCGATTTTGTTTTAATTGATTTGAGTTGTTTTTTTTTTCTCAAATTTGACCATGAGTTATTACGTGTAATTATAATGGGTACAGTCCAGTGAAAAAGTATGTATTGAATTCTGCAATTTGAAATAACTTATTAGAACGTATAGGAGGTATATTATATGTATATGATAAGTTTGGAAAATTGATCTTAATATTCTAAGGAACTTTTATGTAAAAACTAAAATATACTTTTATACAAATGATATCTTATAATTAAACTTTGAAATATAAAAAAATATGTATATAATATTTTGTACTTGACTATATATTTACCACAAAATACCTATTTCCTATTTATTTGTCGTAAATAAAAAAATATTAATACAAAAATAATGTTATTTTTATAATATTTTCTGAGAATTAATTGTGTTTGTGGTTTGCCGTTCAAAGTACGTTTTTTTCTATGTAACGAGCAATTTAAACAATTTAGGTTTTAATTCCATCATTATTGAAGTATATTGCACGATCTATATATCGTATAGTAGTTAATGTGTGGCGTAAAGAATATTAATAGGAAATTGACTTTTTCAACGGCGACTTATTATAATTTTAAATTGTGTTTTTATAATGAAATGTTGCAGCTGTTTTGTGTTAGTATACTTAGTAGCTATTTTTAGTCCCTTTTAGATGTCTTTAAGCTCTTGTAAGCAGTAGTTGTCTACTTTAAGCTCTTTCAATACTTTAATTTTAAACTCGAGTCTAGAACTAGCTGTTTCCTTAGCAGTAAAGGTCGAATTGGTATTTGCATTGTCAGCGGGGTAACTTTATTTTGTGATATACAGTTGTTTTCAGAGGCGGCTCGTCCTAAAGAGCGCTGGTGCAGTGCACTCCCACGAAAATTACAGAAGTAATCTATATTTCTTCATAATACATACTATCCTTACATTACATTCATTCTATTCTACTATGCCTATACAATAGTATATTATATTACCTATATCTACGCCGTTGTAATATAAGTTCTGTAATTTTCGTGGGAGTGCACTGCACCAGCGCTCTTTAGGACGAGCCGCCTCTGGTTGTTTTCACTTATAGCCAAGCCATTTTTCAAAATTTGAAATTTTTCGCGAGCCGCAATTAAATACGTATTTAAGAGGTATGCAAAAAAACGTTGCATTTAGTCTTTCATATTTGTTGTCAGTAATTTAAAAGACATTTTGAAACACATACGGTGTATTTATCAAGAGCCACAAATAATCCTTTAAAGAGCCGCATGTGGTTCAATAGTATTTAGCATTCAAATATTAATTTAATCAAAAAGAATGTAATTGGTTAAACCATGTTTGTGGATAACCTCAGACATCATTACTGATATTTAAATATTTAAAGAAATGTCGCGTAAAGGGAAGGTCGCATAATGAGTCAGTTAACTTGAATTTAAAAAAAAAGCTTACATGTTATTTTTTTACTTGATAATGAATACAGTTGGTACCTCATTATTTAACGCCATATACAGATAATTTACTATGTTGACCGACAGAAACTCTTTTATATAGATTCCAACTTTGCCGATTTTTTTGTTTTTATTTTATTATTCGTTTTTACATAGAGTTTGTGATGTTAATGAAGGATCTGTTAGTATATTAAATTTAATGTGTAATATTTTTAGTAGAAATTATTGTTTGTGATCATTTTTAAAAAAAACCTGAGCCTCATCGTACGCATCATTGCTTAAATATTTAAATGAATAATACTAAAATTTATTCATGCAATTAACTCACGCGTTGTTATTGTTGTTAATGAATTAAATTGAATCAATTTCAACAGAAATCTACGTAACTATTGCCAATAAAGGTAGGTAGGTATATATTTAGTGAAAAAAACTGTACATAGAATAGGATACAAGGTTCCGTGAGCACGTCGATTGCGGAGTGCGTGTCCTTATTGCTTCATTTTTAAAGCCTGTTTTAAACCGTCGAAGTGCACGCAATATTTGGTAAATTATCTATTATACAATATCCGTAGAAAACTCTTAACCCCCCAAATAGGATATTCGTAGTCATAAGACATAAATACAACACACACAAAATACAATATAATACCCGTTTATTTAAATAATACATTATTTATAATATTGTATAGTTATATATAATAGTTTGTATATTTGATATATATTCAATGTCGATACGTGAAGAGTTTTCGCAGAGTCCACCGCAGGTTTTACACGAGGTCTTTTTGTCATCATAAAATATGATTTAGCAACAATATTTCGTGACGGATCCGTTCGCAGTTCTTTCGGCTCCTAATCATAGTAATTGTATGTTAAATATTGCTCTTAAATATTCTAGTTTTTGTGAATATATATGTGAAGTTATTACTATGTTACATAATAATAGTTTTAAAATATAATAAATACATTTAATATTAAAAAATAAGGAGAAAAGAAAAAACAAATGAAAGGCTGGGGAAATTGTATAAGAATTCATACATCTTCGATTGTTTAATGTTTGTGCTAAGTTCCGGTCACCTCACTTCTCTATTTTAACGGCTCCTCCATCGGCTGTTGAGTCTACTATCACTCCTCTAGAAGAGTGAAAATCTCTCCTGAAAACCCATCAGTTCAGCGATCTGTTTTTTCTTCTATAATAGTAAACTTCTATGACATCACGCATGGATAGTAATCTCAATATATACGTATATATATAGTAGGTACCTACTTATATTAAATATTTTTTATCTTAATTTTATAAATGATAAATAACGAAAATTTACGAGTCATTTGATTAAGTTTTTTTTTTATATTATAATAGTTTTTTTATAAAGATATTAAAACGATATCATCTAATGTGTTCTGTTTTTGCTATTGTTCTCGATATAAATGGTTCTATGTCATTGTTTGTTATATTGATATCTGGTATTAATACTTGAATCGAGTTAATATTATTATGACTAACGATTCGACAATTTGTAACTACCTACCTACATATTAGAATTAATTTTTTTGCTTACTTTTGATCTGTGTTCAATTTGGTTGTGTTCGCTCTAGCTTAATGGAGTGTATATAAAAATTTAAAAAAAATAATATCGATGTTAAACTATAGTATTGTTAGTAAACACTTTTTTATTCTCATATTGCATTATTAAACAAAATAATAATCAATTACCATTTTTAAATTAATTCACACTTACACGTGATGATGGATACATGGATTTTTATTTATACATCCAATGAAATCATCGGTCATGTACGAGCAGGTAAGCGCGGCTTCATTTGTATCGTGTTGTTTAAAATACACTAGAGGACGCAATTAATACGACGTTCAACTATTATTTTTTGTTATATTGTCATTTGGTTACAGACGTACACACGACAATTTCGAAATGGATACAGTATTTGTAGGTATATCAATGTCGTGAATGGCAGAAGATATATCTGCATCCCTTCCACACCAATATTTCACACATGCCTCAATTTGGATAAATGAACGCAGGCGACACCGTTGATTGTCGACTGTATCTATTGGTAGTTAACCGATGATTTTTTTTAGATTTAGCTATTAATGAGGTCAGTATGTTACTAGAGTCAATGTCAAAAATAGTTTTACGGAAATATGCATAACTAAAAGAGTTATTCATAATCAACATTACTTTTACATAACTAGTTTTTCTTAATTATTAGTTGTTTATTTTATTATTGTAGTTTTATTTGAATAAGTTATTTATTATACAAATTAAAAGTGAATATATGTTTTCTAAATCACTTTCTCTTGATTTTAAAACCACGCGCTTATAATGTTAATGCTTAGTAGAATTCTCTAATATTCATCTTTATTTCGCGCAGGCCCTTGAGATTCTTAATTGATCGTCTTTAAAAACTAATGTATATAAAGCTACTACCTAAGTATATAAGCACACCAACATACACACAATTATCTCAGTCACATTGGGTTATCATCAAAATATCAAGTTATTATGGAACAATAAAATTGATAAATAAATTTCAAATTAAGTGAGTTTTAAATTAAGTGACCTGTTATGTTTGAGCGCCAGTGTAATGATTATAGTCACGATTGTTTTAATTTACAACCTGTCTCTTATATACTTAGTTGACATGTACTGTAATAATATAACTTAAGTCTACCTTGTTATGTGTTAAAAAATAACTTTGTCTAATAGTTACCTATTGTGTATTAACGTGGTATTCAAATGTTTCTTGTTCAAGGAGATTAATATACCATACATATGTTGGAATTGTTTTAATTCACAAACTGATCGGTTCTTGTTTAACACTAGATTTGCCAGACCAGTTAAAATGACTGGTCTTGCAAGATGAAATTAAAATTCCTACTGCGTGTAACATTTTCTTTAATTCTTCTAATCTTCTTTAATTTATAACAGAAGAATTAGTTTTATGAATTTTATATTATTTTATACATATTTGTAACAAATATATACTTTTTTGGTTTTGGCAGAAATAGGTATATTTAAGCTGGTAAATCTAGTGTTAAATACTATGTTTAAAGTTATTTTTCCAGTCACATGTAGGTAATGCATTTTTTTTAATTCCTTTTTTAATACTAGCAGTGTTTATTGTAATAAAACTTTAATAAGATCAATAAAATGGGTATTGTTGTGGAATTATTTTTTTGTTTATATTTTTTTTGTAATAAGTAATTATGAAATTTAACAATGGACTAGCCTTTAGTGTTTGTTACGCAGATGCTAAAAGATAAAATAATTGTTTTGTTTTTTTTTCTTTTGTTTGTTTTTGTTTTTAGAATTTAGCCATAGATGTCTGTCACATAGACAGTACATATATTTCTTATTAAACCCGCCTATTTGGCTGTTTCCAAACCACTAAGTCGCTTCACGAGTGTCACACTGGAACGCGCTGATGACGGAAAGGCGGACTGGGCTAATAACTATCATCAGTCTAGTGACTGCTTATTTAAAATAAAAACAGTTGAATGAGAAACATAATAATATTACTTTTAAAGATAAAAACATGTATGTTACGTGCGACCTTGTCTTTTATAATAGTCGATGCATTTAAACAGTAGCATTATGACTTAAGCTTTTGCATCTCATTTGCTTTTATTGTTCGGTGTTTTTCCATATTTTATATGTGTTTACGATTCGTATACAGTTAGAGAAGTTAACCACGAAGATATGTGTAAACGTATGAACTCATTACATAGTTACTATATTGTTATACAGCCCGTTTATTCAGGTATTTTATTTTTTCAGTTCTATTGGTAGATGAGAGTGAATATATCTGATTTTTCTGTTACTTAAAGTATTCTACATATTATTAACTTCATTATATTGGCTTAATGAGATAAGTATACACCGTGCACGTTGACAGAGAATAGTAATTTGTTTCTATTGGTTATATATGCTCCCTTTCAAATCGTATATGATTTGTCATTACAATCGTAATATATTGATGTATTACGTTAAGCCTTTTTCGGCTTCGATAAAATCGTACACGAAACCAGCTTATTTCCATCAGAGAGACTAAATTTATGTTCATCTAATCAACATCCCATTAGAGGCTCCTCGAAACTCTTTACAAGCGAACCGGGCGGTTGAAGGTTAGACGTCAACTCGCACTTTGTTAACTTTTCGCATGAATCGATCAATAAGATATATCTATCTAACATAATCTAGGTTTAAAATGTATGTGTTTTTTTCATGAAGGAGGCATGACGGTTTAACTTAACAGCGAAGGAAAAACAGTGAGTTGTCTAACATAAAAACAAATGAACTTAAATAAATATCGTTACCTAGGTAGTAAGCAATATGTAATCAAAAGTCTCGTGTAAATTTTGGAAAATATAATTTCTATCCTTTATATAAGCTATGATTGACGAGTTTCTTGTGGTCAACGTGCGCTTACGTCTTTAGTGTCTATGGTAATAAATTGTTTTCATTCATTCATTCATCTATACTAATATTATTAAAAGGAAAGATTTGTAAGGAATTGGCTCAAAAACTACTGGACCGATTTCAAAAATTCTTTCACGATTTAAACGCTACATTATCACTGATCAGTATAGGCTATATAAATTACAGGAAAAAAAATAAGGATCCTTAATAAAATTACAATAATGTAACCCAAGGTTGCCAAAAATTGCAGGCGTCATTTAAATATGAAACATCATTAAACTTCATAGTACTTTATATCTTCATTGCTACGCGAACCAAGTCGGGGGCAACAGTTAGTTCATTATAAGAACAAAGTTAATGAAATAATCAAATTTGTAACATGACTCGCACAGTTCGGGCGAAGAGCAAACATGGAAGACGGTATCTAACTTCCGACGAGTCGCCCAAACCGAATGTCAAACCGCAAATTTATATTGTTCGTCGACCATTCAGTAACGTATTTTGCGATATTGTAATTTATAGCATGCGAAATAAGGTTTTGAAAAAAGTTCGTTGCGGACCCGAGCTCAAGCGGAGTTTTGGTTTTCACGATACTCAATTTAAATGCTCTCTCTTGGTGGTAAATCAAAATTAGTAAGCTTTTATTTTAGGAAAATATACGACCAATTTTATGTGCATAATAAATTGTGTTTTGTTTTAAAATAATTAATCACAATACTAATATACTTTGTCGAGCGTATGCCTATAGAACCACGTGTCTATATGGTTAGTATGCCAATCAGTTACATGAAGAATCTAGATTCGATTTTTAGTTATTAAATAATATATATTTATTATTAAATGAATAAGGGTTTATACGACTTGCTATAACGTTAAGTTTTGCAAACATTGTCATCACGGGTATCTTAGTTCAGAGGTGAGGACATCGTAACATATGCATTATATTCATCTCTGACTGCATCATCAAACTAATTAAGATCGATATCATCGACAACATCATTCAAACAGGCTTGACCGGAAAGCCATAAAGCTCGCTTGAATGATCGTTTTCCCCGACAAATCGTGATCTGTCATCCATGTCTACTAAACAATAGTATTTAATGAATATCAGATGAAGTGGTCGGACAATATGATTCCTACAGGCTTGGCTTAGTGCGGGTCTATTCAGCATTCCTCGATAGAATAGGGTCCATGTTGGGGAGTTTGGAACACAATTGTTACTATTTAGTTTGATTACGCAACTCTGATGATTATGCAAATTTGAATTGTTCTGTTATTAGTTGGGAGTTTGGGATAGGCAGGGCAGGGTCTGCGTGGAACTTAATGCTTCTTTGATCCTATTTCGTATCATCATTTATTGATTTAATTACTTTAAAATACACTATACTGTTTACTATCGCTTTTATTTTGGTAATTATTCAATGCCGTTTTATTGACTAAGAAAAGTATGTTGCTTATTAATGTAAATTTCACTAATTAACAATAAATATGCTTTTATTTTTACCTTTTTTTATTATTTTTTTATTTATGATAATTATTTATATCGACGTTGCGGTTTAGCATTAAGATATATGTTATATTTTCATATGCCTATATGATATGGGAAAATTTTATAACATATCATTACAATGATGACCTTATATCTTATATTACGTTTTGGTAAATATTTACTTTTACCGTGTTCCTGATATCTTCACAGTTTTCCTCCTAATAATAAAATACAATAAGCAAGAACAAATATTTCTTAGAAGCGATGATTATGTAAGAAAGATATTTATAGTTAACCACGTATGTACAGATTTAAAACTATTTAAACAAATTTTATTACGCGTATGTCGTCGCCTTTCTTGTACAGTCACTTAAGAATTAATATGTATTGACAACTTATAAACAATATTGATTGATTTGAGATACGAGGGAATATGAGAGAAATTGTGTGGAGGCAGCAGTCGTAGCTGGTATACTTGATGTAGACTTGATGAGTAGAATTCACAGGACGAATTATTCTCATTATACCTTGCAAACTGATCCCATAACCCGACTTCATGCATGTAATAAGTGTTCGTTTTTTAACCTTTTTTAAACTTATTAGGTCAACATATTATATATTTATTATCTCAATGGAATTTCTTGAACATATTGCGGAAATTAAACATACATAAAAATATCTACAAACAGACAACATATCGCTTGCATTAGGAAATAAACTTCATCGTCTGTTGCATACATAAATCAGTTTTATATATGTCTGACTTTTAATACCATATGGATGATATAAAAATCGGAATTCTTAAAATCAGCATTATTCGAGTATTAACTTGATCAGGATTCCTCTCACAATCTCTTTGTCGGAATCATACTGTTTGCTCTCTCGCTGTGTTATTCAAATGGGTGCCTAATCCAATTTCGACGAAACGTTCGGTTTTGGGGAATATAAATGTTTTCATAGCAGTAATATTGCGATTTTCCAACTTGTTTCTTTGTGTGTTGTTGCTTTTGATCATCATTCTGCTCGCATCCTCTCATTTCCTCACATACTATAGTTGTGGTTTCAGAACGGTTTTCTTGTTTCCTGCTTTTGAGCCACAATGAATTTAGTGTCCCTCATTATTTTATGTTCTCTTACGTAAATACCTCGGTTATTGGTATTTATCACTATTATTCATGTCAGAAAAGTTTTGACAGGGTGTTCATATTCCGTCATAATTAATGTTTAGTTTTGAGCATACGTCGACGCGGTCATTTGTTGTGTCCGCCGACACATTGTCATTAGTTTCAGCGTCCTCTTAATTGAAAATATAATTATAACACAATTCCGTATCACCGTGCAACGGAGATGTCTTATCTAATAATGCTTGAGTGTTTTCTTTCAATTTTCCGACCCAATAACTTCCTTTGACGGATACGTGACTCTCTTTGATCTATTCGTAGAGTTGTGACCGCCTTGTATCAGCGTCACACGTCGCGATCTTTCTTATTTCCATGCCGTCGTATTTTCTATCTGAGACCTGTCAATCTCTGAAACATTCTCGCATTTTTCGCGTTACGTCTCGCAGATGCCATGTGACCTAAATAAATATACTCTGTCACATCATGAAGGTTATTTATATGTGTGCCTACACTGATAAATGCTTAAGTTCATTTTTAACTTTTTAGTTTTATACTAATGGTGTATTTTTGTTTGTCAACAGGTATTGGTGCAAACAATTGCTGGTGTTGTTACTAATGTTTACAACAGTGTAAAAGAGGAATTAGTTTGAGTGGTGTGTTCGGTGACATATGTAAAGCGTTATCTTTGGTGTCGGTGCCGTATGTTTGATAAGGGGAGTTGATCTCTCACACTGGCGTGGTACGCGGGTGCCGGAGGCGGTGGGGGCTCGATGCAGGCGGGCGGAGGGTGGTTTGTCCCATGGGGGATGGGGGTACAGAAGTTTGCTGTAGCCCTTCCCATGGGCGGCGTGGTGCCACTGGTACCACCGCTCTTAGCAGCACTGCCTCCTGCACCACCACCGCTAAGGCTTATTGGACCTCCGCGACTACCCACGCATCCAGCTTTATCGGGCAGAAAGGTGAGAAATGTAATTAAACTATGTCGCCATTTTTTGTATCATGTTACGACTTCATTTTTGCATGAGAGATTCAATTTAATATAAGTTCTATGTAGTAATTTAGACAGACGGGTTAGAATGTTAGGTGGAGGCGACAAGTATAGAGCAATGACACGTGTCGACTTTTGACATGTTAGTCAAGTTTAGTTGACGACAGACTGTTGCAATTTAGCCCTACATTATTTGTCTTTTGTAACTTGTATTTATCTATCTATATATGCACTTTTATATACCAACAGACTTATATTACATTACAAATAAATAAACCTGATTCAAACTAATTAACTAAAGATTAGAGATCGTGTGTTCATATTAAAAAGTTTATCATTTTTCAATATTAATATGCAAAAAGTACCCATCATATGGCTATTTCTGCAAAACCAGTCAGCTCCTCACATGGTTACATTTCTATGTTCAAGAAAAATGCACCAGTACCCGATATAGTGTCATGTTTTCTATTAATAACTTCACTCTAACTACAAACTTGTTCTGGACTTGTCAGGTCCTTAAGTCCATACGATGTCATACTTTCTCGTTCTACTTTAGTTTTATTATATCACGATGTATGTCTATATATCTGTGGTACCTACATATATAATAATTAAAGCTTTTATTTTGGCAATTCAACGTCAGTCAAATTTTGATGGATCTCTAATATATTCAAAGTATATATTACCACTCATAGGAAAAAAAAGTATATATACATAATTATAACTAGACTAAATAGATATTTTTAGTGCTATCGGCCCATATAATAATAAACAGCGTTAATTATACCTCGATCGTTGTGGGGGACACCTCTTTAATTACCGAGGAACTCCGTCGAGAATGTTACATGGTTCCTTTTTTTTGTTACGATACCTGTGCGCTTGATTATTGAATGCGTCGTATTTTTATCATTATTATCTCTCGCTCTTATTTTTAGTCTTATTTGATATCCTTTGTTTGTGTTAAAATGAGGCTGATACGGATTATTGCTCGCTTCATGCGGATGAAGATTGCGATGTTAGTCGAAGTTTAAATTTTGCATTACAGACTACGACGATTGAAAATTAATTACATAAAAAATAAAATGGAAGTATCAACTATCCATAGATATATTTGAAATTGTTGCCAATACTTTTGTAGCATCAGTGGGCTTATCACGAATTTAATCTGGCTTTCGAATCGAGCTGTCACAAGTAAAACGGATCCGTTAGCAATCGGGATCATGAATTTTTACTAACGACTAACGAGCACCAGCAATCTATCAAATGAACGAAAGATCGACACGTTCGAAAATTAACAAAAAGTATCAAAAATATTGTAGTTCCAAATCCGCACGCGGTGGCGCTGCTCAATTTTCCATACAAATCGCTTGAAGCGAACTCGGTTCGAAAGCCAGACTAAAATTCGTGATAAGCCCACAGTAGCGGTAACCAGGTTTTGAGTGGGATCGTTATGGCTTAAACCATATAAAATTATGCTTATAATACAATTGTATCCCATCAAATTGTAGCTTCTACAGGTAAGAATTTTCTTAGACACTATGAAGTTGACATAAAATTTCACGCATACTCATGAATTATTACTGAAAAATATCCTTCCGAGAAAAATGTTATTTGAGACGAATACTTTACTGACGTTTTCTAGCATCTTGAAGGTGTGGGTTTATCCCGATACGAATATCTTTATCCCATATACCTTTACCAAGAATTTTGGGACCCAAGCGAAAGCAGTAAAATTTAATAATGCATTTCCAGAAATTTACTACTTTAAATTGTTAGGAAATATGTAAGGTGTAAAGTGAACACGCCACGAAATGTTTAACATTCAACGAGTTCTGAGGAACGGACACTAATTCGAGAGGACGCAAATTGTGTTACAGTTGGGAAGAAAGGCTGGCCCACGCACGCACGCACTTGAATTATATAGTATCCTAACCAAAATAAAAACAAAGGAATTTCTTCCCACATATTATAAACCGAAAAAATTGAGACGTTTGGCCCATATAATTATACCATTTTGATGTCTTAACTCCGTTCTTTTATGGTGGGGAGATAAATTGTTAATTATAAGGGATATTTTGTTGAGGGATTTATAACACTCCAATTTGTCGAATTTACTACAGGTTTGGTTAAGTTGGTTCGGTTGGATTATTGCTGTCGCCTACGGGGTTGCGTGAAGTATGGCCGTTTAGGTACGGGATGAAACAATTAATACAATGTTCTGTTGCATTTGAAAGGGAGAAAGTTACAAAATATAAAATAAAAAAACTTGATATAGGCAGTCCGTAGTTCTCAGCCACGGACTTTTTCGTTTCAAAATCATAAATCTTATAGGAATATCGTTTTGTTTCTGCAATCGGTTCGACTTTAATTTGCAACGCTAATTCGAAAAATTGTCTTAAAACGAGTTTTGCATTCATTTGAATTCTTTTCGGTTGCCTCGCTTAATTTAATACGTCGTTGATGCCTACAGGGCTTATCTGGATCTTCCATTACGCGCGCCGTCTTTACTCGTTGTGGCGTAATTCTATAAAGTAGTAATGATATATTTTTATATGCCTCGAGTATTAATCCATGACACGTCATCTCATTTACACGCGAATAATCTTAATTTTACACTAACTAGTTTTGGCGTATCTGCTGATATATTGATACACTCTTGCAGCTAAATTACTGAGAGACTATTCTTTAGTTTTAGTGTTAGTCAAGCTTTTTATTTTATTGTAAGTAGACCATTTAGAATAAATCAATATTGCCACTGAATCGTATGGTTAGTCAATATAATTATTTATTTAAAAGAACTGACATGCTTTTTTGGATTCAAACTATCATTACTAAATAATTGCACTTTTTCCCCCTAAAATCTATTTGGTTCTTGTTTTTTATTATTATGTAACGTCTAAATTATGTATTTTTGTAATTTTATCAGAACCGTTATCTATCCCTTTAATGTCTTTAGCATGACGTCCTATCCTATAATTAAATTTTTATTTCACTTTTTATAATATGTAGTCCTAATGTAATTTTGTATGGAGACTTCATAAATAAATAAATAGGAGATATATGTTTTATTACAGCGGATTATGAATTTATACATTTAATAAAGGGAGTTAGTAAATATTTATTTCGGGTGTGGTTGTTATTTGTTGGTACGAACTGTCGTATAAGATTAGGGCATTGTAAAATTTATCATGAATTGAAATTGCACATTATTTTAGCGAACGATGTGTAGTGTTGGGAAGAACATATCAAAATCTACTGCTACTTTTCATTTAGTAGCTTAAGAGATATTTCCCACAGTGGCAACTTTGTTTTGTGTGTTTTCTTTGGACAAAAATATACATGTTTTATGTAGATTATTATTAATTTTCCATTTACGCTCTCTTTAGCAACATATGATGCGGGGCTTACTAATTGCTTCATTGACTTTCTGGAATCGTTTAACATCGGGTGGATGTATGTGGTTGCAAATAGTAACAGTTAAAAATAATTACTAATTCTGTATTTTTATTTTCAGTCATGTTTTGTAATTAGATACAATATAGTACCTATTTAAACGTCTTAAAGATAAGTTCGTTTTAATGTTTTTTTTTTGTAGCTCATGCGTTTGTACTAAAATTGTTCGACCAATTTTAATATGAGTTGTATTCTTATTTTTTTTGTTTCGTTTTGTATATGAATATTGATGAAAATTATGTTGAATATTTTAATGTGTAATCGATGTTAGCGTGTTGTTATGACGACCTTTGTTCTACTTTTAATAATTTTAATTACTGTTACTTGAAAGCTAGTGTGTTAGAATACATACAAATTTTTAATTCCTAATTCGGATTTACTGCCTACCTTAGTTTAAGTACCGTTTTTAAAATTTGAATATGTCCATCTCGTTTGGCAATCGTAAAATCTATTTTATCCCAAATGTTGACTAAAACGTCACTACAATTGCGTAAAACATGAATTTTCTAAGTTGTAAATTCGGATCACGTACCCGATCGAATCTATGTAGAATTGGCGGCGGCGCGCGGTCCTATTACTGCTTTATTGGCGAAATTGAAAGTGATATATTTATCTTTAAATTTCCTGATTCATACATCTTTTCTGCGTTTAAGAACTCGTCAGTCTTTAAGCGAAGGGTTTTACTATTTTTCAATATTAGTAAAAAAATTGGACTACTATGTACAGTTTCATTTGTTTTAAATATTATGACGATTTCTTGATATTTTAAGAACAAGTGTTAAGAACTATAGATATAAGTTACACCGTATGACAGCAGTTGAGATAATATGGAAAATAAAATACTTTATACGTAATATATAATACTTTATATATGTATAATATGAATGCTTTAAAATATTAATTCTATTATAAAAACATCGAAATTCTGTTTGAATTGTTGGCTCTCATGTACGAGAATCGCGATCCGCATTGAATCACGTGCTAGGCTATGATAAAGTCATATTAAATACCTGATTATTTCACTATTATAGCTTTAGCGATTGTATTATAACACGCTTCATGGTTTGTTGTACATTCGATATTGTGATAATGCTTTGGCCGACCTATATTGACTTATTCATAGACTGTTGTTAATGCGACTAAAATTTTAATCGATTATAAGTTTATAGACTAAGTAATTAATAAATTCTTAGTTGTGGTGAAAATAAATTCATAATGCATTCAGTGTTCTTTTTACAAACTATCCTAGTACTAAATTTGAATATTAATATTTAAAAAAGTATCTAAAGAGAATAGAATAGATCCCAATTCCAATTTCCAAATTCAAATACAAATTCTCTTTGTGAAACTATTTTATTAATTTACGATATATTTATTTTAAATATTTTCAACAATAATCGTTATCAGAGGCGGCTCGTCCTAAAGAGCGCTGGTGCAGTGCACTCCCACGAAAATTACAGAAGTAATCTATATTTCTTCATAATACATACTATCCTTACATTACATTCATTCTATTCTACTATGCCTAATGCCTATACAATAGTATATTATATTACCTATATCTACGCCGCTGTAATATAAGTTCTATAATTTTCGTGGGAGTGCACTGCACCAGCGCTCTTTAGGACGAACCGCCTCTGATCGTTATACAAAGTTAGTAACACGTAGGGGTCTGAATTTGACCTGACGGATGCAAAAAAAATACACGAATGTTATCAAAATGGTAGTTTAAAAGAAGAAAATTCAAAAGGAGATTGAACATTGAGTTGTCGCATGAATAAACTTGTTGTGGCATCTAAACTATGTATTTTAAGTTTATTACAAGTGTAGTATCCCTTTATCATCTTGAGCATACCGTCCTATCCTATAATTAAAATTTCATTTAGTTTGTATAATAGTACTCTTTTTTATAATATATCGTACAGTCAAAATAATGTAATTTTGTATGTAGGTTTTATAAATAAATAAACTAGAAACTAAAGATTATCACTTATTTCTGTGACTTTAAAGACATACCTTGAATTGTATAGTCTGAAAAAAAATGGCAAATAAACTTTTCACTTTTTATGAGCATATTTTACTAGGCGCAGTGCAAACTAGACTAGACCGTTTCTAATTTCAAATAAAACAATGAAATATAATAATCAATCATACACGTGATCACGTTAAAGCGATAACATGGGCGTTTTATTATATGTACCTACTTGTTGCTTTATTGTTTCATTTTTATTACATTTTTTATCGGTTCACTTTTCCGTATTCATAGAATTTTTGTGGTATGTTTTTTAGAATATTAACTTCATATATTACAACACACTTTAGACTCGACTGCTTTCAAGATAATCCCGAAATACTTATTTGGAACCAATCTAAATCAGTTTAAATGTAATGAAATGAATTGCTTGCTCATAGTCAGACTCTACAATGGCTTCGGAAAGGCGTATAACGAGAAGAAGACCAACAAGAAACTCGTCAATCATAGCCTGTACATAAAATAATTAATAAAAAAACTGAATTTTCACTCAGAAATAAAAATTCATAAATCACATAATTCGCATTAATAAATAATTCATAACAATTAAAATTAGATCAGATCCACGGTGCAATCACACAGGTATCAGCCCACAATAAATTGAAAAACTACGCTGGTGAATAGCAAAGAGAAAAGTGTATCTTAGAGACATTCTGAAATCAGAAAAAATACGTAGCTCACATAAACAATTCCATTGCAACGTTAGTCGGTTAAACATGTTAATCGTTGAGTATAGTAAACTCGGCCCAACTTCACGCTTGATTGAAATCAATAATGCGTTCACGACCGTGATCCCAATTTTAATTTATTCGACCCGGGCCAGACTTGATTGAACGAACATTCACATAAAGGAATGAATGGTTCGAATTCACCCACGGAACACTGATATTCGCTGAATTCACTTTGTCAATAGACTTTCCTAATTGGAATTGTCATGTGTCGGATACAGAACGCTCGTTTTAGATGAATCTTGAGAAGTGAGATGAAAATTTCAAAGATTCTATGGCCTATCAAAATGACATTACTAGTTCAAATTTTTACTCGTTAAAATAATAATTAAATATTAATTGGTTATTTCACTTATTAATAATAAATTCTAGCAAATATCATCTCGATACATGTATGTGAACTAAACTCAGCTATTGCCCGTAGTAAATGTTTTACCGGCATTTTATTTTGGGTTCGATACGAAACACGTCTTTTACGACGAAACATGTTCAACATCAAAATTATTAAACGTTTTATTACCAATAAACTCTGGCAATTAGTAGATACAAAACCGTAACGATTATTACTACAAAGATCCTCACATGTACAATATGTCTTTCATTATCCGTAGTCCTGAGCGTGACGTGTTCTTCAAATGATTTATTAAAATAAATTTTAATTAGAAACTTTGTTCGCGGATCCCTTGACAATTTTCTAACTTTATTATTCGAAGGATCGTTTTATTCCATTCAATTTTTCCTAAGTATTTAATAATTCTTATAAAGTAATATAATATTGAATCCAAATATAATTTAAGTTTATACATAACATACATAACGTAGGACTTGTACAGCGTTTTAAGCCATGAGACGTATTCCTAGTCGCCTTTGAAGAGGCTGGGAATTCTGCAGGATACCTTTCAAGATGTTAGGATTCGTTATTTTTTCTTCGGTCGACTTCGACATGTGCCACGACAAGGCGACGGCAAAGACTTTTTTGATAAGGGTCAAGTTTTGTCGTATCGCCCTTCGTTTTTTTTTTCCTTTTTATTTATTTTCGTCTCCGGTTACTGACGACTCGGTTTAACAAATTCTATCAAATTGGCTTATTCTGATTCGCGGGATAGCCGAATTTAAATAAAGTATGTTTAACTTTTTAAAAATTTGAAGAACAAACCTACCGCCTCTTCAAAGGCGACGATAGAATCAATTGAATTTCCCTTTCGGATCGAGTCTTGCATATTCAAATACGTCGATTCTTTTGACGAATTTCTTTCAATTTGCGCGATCGTATCTGACTTATTTTTATTCAATTAATTCTCGTCACTGGTCATACGCGCTGGGAGTTTGCTGTTCATATATTGCCTCTGTTCGCCCTGATCGTTAACGACCGACATCTTCGACATTCTCAATTCAGACGTGATTGCATTTCACAGTTGTGATTAAGGTGCCACGAAATTAGCGCGCGCATTGCCAATCTCCAAGTTCCTCGAAGAACCCCTCGAGTCGCCTTTGTGCAAGCCGCAGAATGTCTACCAGTGCTTTATTTTCATTCCCATCTGGAAGCCGACTCGGTTTAGCATTGTTAGCTTTTTTCGGTGCATTCGTTAGTCCCGATTTTGCGGTGGACGTTTTGTTATTCCATGCTCGCCTGTTTTGCTCTTGTTTTTCGATAAACACCGGATTAAATTTCTATTTTGTTGTGCGTCCCACTCGTTTCGCTTTTTTTTCGAGATATACTCGTTCTTCAAAGATATATAAAATGATTATTTTTTGTTCACAAAGGTGTATCATTTGTTTTCTTATAGCATTTAATATCCGTAATGAGTCGTATCGAACGAATGGCCATAAGAGTGGGGAGTCCGCCGCTGCCCAATATATTCTTCTGTCACGCAACACCTTTATGTTTGTGTATATTTTTCCGACCGACGCAGTTATCCCTGACGATTCGATTATACACTCGAATAACGTTGTCATAACAATAAATAGAATGCCCATAGTTTTTAAAAGTCAATTCGGCTCCTTTGGAACATTTTATGCGTTTAAACCAACAATTGGAACGCATTATGAGCCTCGCCAAGTTCAAGATGGCAACAACGTCTTCGAAACGTCGCTCGGTATAAAATAATACAAATAAACGCAATAGTTAGCCGCATAAAGCTTTTTCAAATGGTTAAAACATGTTCGTGAATAATCTCAGACGTGACTTCAAGCTCATTACGAGAAAATTAAGTCACTCTTAATTACTTTGGCTTGTTGTGTGTCAATTTTTTTATTATACTTTTATGCGTATGTGAGAAAGGACTTTGTTTTTTATGTTTACTTTCATATGGCGACGCGAAACAAAATCTGTTTTTGTGGTTTCTCTGAATTATCGTCCCTTTGTTTAACCAAACGGACCTTCGGCCCCAAAATGTGCATTGTTCTTTTATAGATTTCGCAGTAAAATGAAACGTAGTGTGGCGGCCGAGGCAATATTTTTGATTTTAATATCATATTGTAGCTTGTTGCTTCGTAAATGGATGGTCGTAAAATGTTCTGCTTTAGTGACCTCGCTCTGATCATGTTTTGCCGATAATTTTCTATATAATATTTGCAAATTATTTATATTATATTTTGACCCTTTCTAATTCTTATCTAAGTTTCGCATCGGGTTCTTCAGAATGCATTGTATACCGTGGTCATCTTTTTTGAGGACGCAACATCTCAAGAATTTGGAGTTAATTGCTAAAAATAAATAAAAAGAATTATTGTTTTTATTTTTGATGACAATGTCTGACTATAAAAAATGATTGTACAGACTGAAATAATAACCAATTTTGTTTTCCTACGACACTTTGAAATGAAATGAAAATCGTTTATTAGCATAGTCACGTGCGTGTGCTCATCGTCTGACTATAATGTCTTCGGAAAGGCGTATGACGAGAAGACCACAAGAAACTCGCCAATCATAGCCTGCACATAAAATAATTAATTAACAAAAAAAAAATTCGTTCAGATTTTGTTTGATGAGCTGTGTTGATTACCTTTTTTTAATTAACCGGTTTTTCAAATATCCATTTAATATAATAATTATTGAATTAATTTTTCTAATTCATCGAAGAAGCATCAACCTCGACATTGACCTCAATATGAGCAAGTTTTTACTTGCACAAATTGATTATTCAACACTTGAGAATATTTTAAACATGGTAACAGACGCATTGACATTTAAGGCGGAATTATTTATTAATATATTATACGTATATATTTTTAAGTTGATCAATTAATCATTTTGATCGTAAAAATTTACGTATGCATCTATTATATATATGTATATATATATGCATATATCGTTAAGTGTTTACTTGTAACTGGTAATAATTGAATTTTATAAGGCTCTTGAGTTTCCTGTATTTAATTATCTATATTGTGTCTTTACAATGAAGCTTTTTTTTAAAGCTTGTCTAATGTGCTTTTTCAAATTTTTATGCGACTTATTGTATGGTTTTTATTTTAAATATTTCAATTTTACATGTATAAATTATTGATATTTCCAAGAATAATAATAATAATCTATATTTTTATATTACCAAGACTTAATTGAAGAATTGTTAATAACATTGTATATTTTTATACGAAGGAAAATTATGATGAATGGCGTATAATATTGTTTTGACTGCGAGAACTTACTGATTGTTTATATTTTACGACTAATAATGGTCCGAAATGACTGTCAGAGGTTGTTGCTTCCTTCGTTCACGTAAAGCAGCGCCTTAACAGGTTCCTGTCACGCAATATAACATTTATTATGAATTATATGTATTTAAGATTCGTATCTCGTATTGTTTTGCTTTAATATCCATTGAACGCTGCCAATGTTGTGAATGTTTATGTCGAATACAAAAGCGTCAATGTATAATGATGTTGAATTTTGTTTAATGAACACTTGTTGTGGGTCTTCGAACTTGACATGTGTGACGTTAGAGCTAAATTATTCCGTCTGGTTTTTGCATTATTTTGAGTACGATATTAGCAGATTTACGTATTTAGTGTTTGGTTTTTGAGCAGTTTTTCTTAGTCATTCCTGTGATTATAATTATTTTATAATATAGTTTTTGAATGTTTTATGTATATGAGTACAGACCGTTTTGTGGTAAGTGGTAACTTGGAATGTAAAATGAAAATCGTTTATTAACATAGGCACTAAAGGCGTGCACTTGCTCATCGTTAGACTCTATAATTATTTCGGAAAGACGTATGACGAGAAGAAGACCACAAAAAACTCGCCAATCATAGCCGGTACATAAAATAATTAATTAACAAAAACAACTGAATTTGAGCTCGAAAAAAAGTAAATAACAATTTATAAATCAGATTGCACAGTGGTTACAATAAATGTCAAATTAATAACATATATGTATATAAAATACATGTATATGTCCTATAAAATAAATACAATAATAATTATATAATAATAATAAATAAAATAAAAAATATAAAAAATGTAACATTCGTAAAGTTTAGTCGCGTTTTGGGGTTAGCTTGGAAGTTAGCGCAAATGAGATCATAATAAAATAAAATAACACATAATAAGGATACTGTCTAGTCTTGCAAGTATACTACACAATTTTATCTTAAATGCACTTTTGTTTAGGTTATCAGGTTGAGTTGATAATTGTATCACGCATAACCTTGCATTCTGATTCCTTATACTTTATTGTATTACACGTAAAACTTAGAACGGGAATAAATGTAATACTTTGTACTAGTTGATTTTTTTTAATAATTAAAAAGAAATTCATGTTCTTGTATTTATTAACGGCCTTTAGACGGAGCTTTGTCTTAGTAGAATTAATTTAGTACTGATATTTCAAATATTTGGATAAACGGAGTGTCCTGTAAGTAGTAGATCAAATGAATTCTGGATAATGAAATAATGGGTTATTTATTAACTATCAGTTAGATATTTTTTTAATAGGACTTGACCCCCTCCTGTCTCCAGAATTCGTTTTATCCACTACTTAAAGGTCACCCTGTATATTAGATAACCTGATTGTCACTTGTCTTGTGAAGCCAGCATAGTGGGGACGTCCTCAAAGTTTCTCTATTTTTGCAGTTATCTTTTCTCACAGCTCTAATTTGACATTAGGCTATACCAGTTACATATCTTCATTGGTCACCTTATGTTTACAAAATGAGAATAAAAACATGGTGTTAAATAGAAAAGTCCTGTTTCAAACTATAATCGTATTCGTACTAAAAGTTGTTGCCAGGCGTGCTGTTCGCGTACTTGACACAGATATCTGGTACCTTTATACCCTTCGATATCTCAATTAAGGTTGTGTGTACCTACTATATACATATATGCGCTGTTTATAAAGCAATAACATAGAATAGTTGTTCTCAAAGTGTGCTTACTATTCGCAAAGTGTGAAAATATTGTTAATAAGGTAGGTATATTATTATATTTTATAAAGAGAGATTATAAGGTGACACATATATTCCAACATAAAAGTTAAACGCAGTAATACGTACATAATTATATGTATAAATATTACGTAATATTACATTGCAATATTATTATTAATAAATATATATTATTAAAAATAGTGTTAAATATCAATAAGTTTCATTTAAAAAAATCATCGGTTTATATGCATATTTGTACCTATATTTCATGTCAAAACACACACACCTACGTGTTTTTGAAATTATGAGTATAATTTGTTGCTTTATCTGAAATTGAAGTAAAATTAATTCGGTTAGGTGTAACTCGTCCGAAATGCAGCGAGTTTCGTATTTAATGCCCCTTTGAATTATTAATAAGAGCAATATAACTTTGCGGATGATGTTTTGGAATCGTAAACAAACTGCGTACGTAAGATACAATGTAACAATTTTACATAATGTTGTAGCATCTTGTTTTAAAATTTTGCTCTTGAATTACTCCTTTGGGGTTTTCTAGACTTTGTAAATATTGCTACTATAAGTACTTACTAGTTATTAAAACGTTTAACTTTACATTGTTTCAATATAGTCTTCTGAAACTGTCCCTATTGGTGGAATGATCAACGCTTCAATATCGCAATATCGATGTTCGAATTCGATTTCCGATTGATTATTTGTTAGTAAATACGATATATATTTGTATATTATAAATTTGTTCTTGTTTTGATTCCATAATAATAATTTCTTAGTACCTATTACTAAACGATAGTATGGTAATTAAAGGAAGTCCTAATTTGGAGTCAATACATTGTATTTATCGAGTACAAATACTAGGATCAATTATTTAACATCAAAAAACAAATAACTAATAAATAATAGTCTAATAAGAACGGTTCGCATACTTTAAACAAATGTATGAATAAAATATAGAGTGACATTTCCACGCAGCCGGAGTAACCGCGTAAATTACAGAAATTGAATTCAAACGACATCTCGTAGTGTCGACGATTTACTAGAGCTTAGTGTTAGCTGGCTTGACTTATTTCCTTTGTTAGAGTTTAAATTAGGTATGAGACATTTTTGAAATCGGGTTCTTTGATATTTCTCAGACTTTTAAGCATATCCTTTGGTTTGATCGAGGATCTTTGTTTTGTTAGCGTCCATACTAATATAGGCAGTATTTTTGTTATAAGGCATTCATGAACAAGGGGATTCCCAGCTCCATCTCACGTCACGATCAGTTTATGAGTTTTATTTCTACATTTGCGTAGATTCTAGAGTCAATATGAATCATGTTCAAACGTCAAGACTCAAGAGTCACATTTGGTGACATAGGTCAAGTGAAATTTAGCAGTTAGAAAACAGCTAGTTTAAAATCAAACGGAATTCGGACTATTATAAAAAACGTATTGTATATCTTTCTAAACTTTTATCGCTTCACGCTCCGCTTGCATGTAGCCAGAAAGTATCATGTCAAAAGCAAGGACGTCAGAGTGGTGCTACTCGGACGATACCAGCCAGCATTGCAGGCGGTCAGCCAAAAATAATAAAGACAGTTGACTTAACAACAACGTCGTGACTAAACGGGTCACACAAATGTTAACATTAATTCGGTATATTGTTTAGATTACAAATATAACACATTTCTCCTGTATCCTTGATCTATGAGTTCGTGTTTAAATAGATTCATTTGTGGATTTTTAATGTTACGTAGCCCAGTTGATCCCAACAGTGGGACAAAATCATTCTAAATAAAAGATTTAAATAGATTATATATAGTAAAGGCTCACAAAAGGATTTGAGTCATTCTTATGTAGATATTATGCTTGTAAGGAAATGTGCAGTTGAATAGCCCTCATAGACTATCTTCGGGAAACAGAATAAACTTGTTATATCCTTTACAAAATCACCTCCCACTAGTATAGGGTTGCTTCAGCCGTATGATTTTCTTGAATTCAGAGTATCTTTAAAAAACGGTCTCAGCTTAGATTACAAGACAAATGTAATTCTGGCAATTTAATCACACTAAGGTGAGGTTTAATCTCTTTTGACAATGACTTTGAATCTTATTTAACACTAGAACTACCTGCCGGTCAATATGATCTATTTTTACTAACCGGTCAAAATGACCAGATAACTTGTGCTTGCAAAGTATATAATTCAATATATTTATTGTAGAATTGAAAAAAAATAGAATCGTTTACAAAAAATTATGAGTAAGGTTTTACATGAAAGTCTTGTGCAGAATTTTGGAAACCGGTTGGTAGTTCTAGTGTTAAAAACATATAAAATTTTCACACTGATTGTATCGGTAGGTACTGGAACATTAGGGTTTTTAAATAAAGAAATCGGTGTGTAACAACCCTATCATCCGTCTGTGTATAAAATAATTTCCTAGAAAATCTCCGGTCTCTGAATATTGACTATGATGTTTTGTTAATGCTGAATTTTTCAGTATCGGTTGTTCTTTGTAATGATAGCTCTTTTTGTTACTGTATCATTTGTTTTAAGTAACAGACAATGCTTCGACATATAACATTCAAATCAAGAATATTTCCTTATTAATATATAACTTCTCTATTAATTCGAATTCGAACCCGTGACTTCTCGCGTAGCAGATCTCAAATTTGTTATAGCAGCCATTCTCAAAGTGTGCTCTACGAATCCCTAGGGCGAAAATACCAAAATACCAAAGGGAAATTATAAGTTTACATCTAAATATTCCCCACATATATATGTATATTTACATATAAATATTACGTAATATTACATTGCAATATGATTATTAATAAATTAATATATATATTTTTTTTAATTAGGGATTTTTTCCGTCGCCAAAAAAGTTTGAGAACCGCTGTGTTATATTATAGGTATATATAAATAAACATATTAGAAACAAAAGCTACCGCAAAATTTATATTCCGTCGTATTTATTTAATTGTAATGCGTACAATATATTTCTAATTAATCAAGAGAATGGAGGCAGCCATCGGCGAAATTAAGACTTCGATAGCTTAATTTGCCAAATATAAAATCGTGGGGAACTTTTATTGTCTACTTCAATCAAATTAACGGCCCTTGGGAAAGTCTTTCAATTAAAAAGTTTACGGAAGAATAAAGAATACGACTTTATTTTATTATTTTGGTTTAGCATTTTTTGGGCGTTTAATTTGACCGTAACGACTCATTCCTATTAGTCGGTAACTAGGTAAGACTTCCTGTATGTCGGATAACGACTAATAAACTTCGTCGGGTACAAGGCGCATGTGTTTAGCACAACAGTTTTAGAACTGAATGATGTCCCATGAACCAATATAAATATTATAGTTCCTAGAATGCAGACTCCATAGTAAGCGTCTTAGCTAATCCCAATATATTTATTATTAGTTAATTGTAGCTATTATATAGAAATATTTTATTCCTTTAAATGTTTCTTGTTAAAACTAATAAGTAAAATAAATTGCCTTCAAGAAAAGGGATGTGCTTGAATCCAGATTGATATCAGAGCGAGAAACTGACAAATTGCCCCGCAATAGTGTTTCGGTAGAGCGGGCGTTCGGGCGTTCGGGCGTCCGGGCGGTTTGAACGCGAAAACCTTCCGGTTGACGAAGGGCGGGTTTTGGCACCGCGTATCGATCGACAGAGTGCTCCTACTCTCGATGTTTTTGTAATTCAATTGGAACGCAATTTAATATTGACCTTAATTTCCGCTCAACATTGAATTTTTACTCACCTTTTTAAATATCATTTTTAATTAAAAGAGTGTTTTCTTTTTTATCTATTAATTTTATTAATTGCAATTTTTATGTTAATCTATTGATTATATATGAAAGTTTACGTTATATTTATGTTTAATATTATATAATTATAATTAAACAAACGAATAAAATTATAATATTAATTGTGTTGTATAAATATTGCTAGTTTGAAGAATACACCACCATGTTTCGCCTTAAGGGCTTTGAGGATTTTCGGAGTAGGTACTTACAAATTTCGTATCTGCTTATTATAATTTTTTTCTTTGATATCGAAATTTAATTACTAAATGTAGTATTTTTTTGAATTTTATTTTTAGACAGCTACGTGATTAAATTTGGACACTGCAATACTTGATCGGTACAGTAAATATATATTGGACAGATGTTAATAAAAAATCATAGCCTAGTGTACCTAGGTAATCCCTTCGTCACCTAGGAGGTCCCTGCTGATGCTAGAAATACTATTATAGTAGTACGCTTTATATACTTAAAAGAAATATCGGAATTTATTATTTGATCATTAGAATTGTGCGTGTGTGGAATTTCGGCTTTCCCCAAGGACCGCTTGTCCCTCGTAGTTAAAGGTCGATCCTGCGGTCGAAGCCTACATATTTTTAAAGTGCCGTCGTTTTAATAAAAATTCTTAAAGTACATTATTATTTATATAATAGACTAGTGTTTTTGCCTTCGGCTATGGCTATATATAGTTTTTCAAAAAAAAAATTCAGTTCCTGAAAAAGTACCCACTAAAAACTACCTAAGACATATACTTTCCAAAATAAAGCGATTTCAAAAAAAACCTGAAAAAAATTCAAACCCTGAAAGAACTGATCTGAACAAAATTTATATAATAGATACATTTATATAATAACAAATTGTTCTTGAATTATTCTCTTAATCTTGTGTTACTTCATTTGTTATCATTTTCCATTTAATTAACATTTATTAAGAGTTTGTGAACTTTCGCAATGTAAATTAAATCTTTATTTTCCCCTTTTCAAAACCTTTGGTAGAATTTTTAGTAAATATTTCACTGCATTACCGAAATTATATTTAACATGATTTTAGCGTCTCATTGGTTTATAGCAGGGGTGGCCAACCTGCGGCTCTTTGAAGGATTATTTGTGACTCTCGATAAATGTACCCGAGTTCCCTTTTCATTTTTGTGCTATTATATTTTTAAAAATTATTATCGTTCCGTATGTGTTTCAAAATGTCTTTTAAATTACTGACAACAAATATGAAATGACTAAGTGTAACGTTTTTTTTAAATACTTTTTTTGCATACCTTTTAAATATGTATTTAATTGCAGCTCACGAAATTTTGAAAAATGATTCGGACTATCAAGGAGCCTGACCAAACCAACCAGGTTTAATAATATCATAAATAATTACATAACTAAATAGTTACGAAAGTTTTACTATATATACATAATATACATCATAATAAAAAATGTAATCACACAAACATAGCTGTAATTTATAAAGCAAATAAATTCAAAAACTTTCCTCGCGTCTCGTTCGAGCGAATGAACGGCAGACTGAAAGTTTGTTCGTACCAGCTGAAGTGTTTCCAACTTCTCTACACGGAACTAAATATTTACCTACTTTGTTGCACGAAAATCAACTTTATTTCTATCTTCTATAGGTGTGATTTGAAACCGGCTTCCCCGCCTCTCATAAGAGTTAAATTGACGTATTTGCTGTGCTTGTGTTATTAAAATTATCGTTCCTTGTAATCAAATTCTTAATTGTAATTATATGTAATTTTGTATTGTAATTTTTTAAAGAAACTCACTTTTTCAAATTAAGTTTGTATTCGATTTTAAAACGCCTTAAAAAATTCAATACACTTACTCATAATTTAAATTGCATCTATAATTTTAAGGGGAAATAAACAAAGTTTATCCAATACAAATAGCTACTTTTTTTTAGTCGTCACATCGTAGTCATCATTATATTCTTTTATAGCCTGATAGAAATTTGGTAAGCTCCTTCATATTGTTATACTGGGCTTCTGTCAAGTTGAAACGTGACCTTTTTGTTACTTATATTAGCCTAAAACACCATAATTCCTCCCTATATAACATGGCGTTTGTTCGATGAAGTACTATTTCTTAGAATATATCTATGATTGTACATTCCATTGTTAAACATAACGTTAAAGCCATACCGAACATAATTCGACAAAGTCGTAAATATAATGTTGACATTACCAACAAAAACAATATTCCCATACGGATGGTAAGTTTTTATGCCCGACCCGAACAACCAGTCTATCAAACTTTTTCCATTGTAGTTATGTTTTATGAACGATTTTTTTTATTATTATTATTTTTCTCTTTTTTTATTGGTCAAGAAAAAATAGACTTGAAATATCTCTCACTTGGAAATATTCAAGTTTATTGTTTTGCTCTTTGTGTCTCTCTGCTGCTTCCAGCATTAATTGGCATAGAATACAATTATAACAGAAGGGCCAACCCGCGGCTCTGAAGGATTATTTGTGGCTCTCGATAAATGTACCCGAGTTCCCTTTTCATTTTTGTGATATTGTGGTATAAACATTATTAAAGTTCCGTATGTGTTTTAAAATGTCTTTTTAATTACTGACAACAAATATGAAAGACTAAGTGCAACGTTTTTTAAATAAAGTTTAAGACGTTTATTTGCTCAAAAAGAATTACAAAAAATTCACTTAATTGAGATAAAAAAAATAATAATAACTATAAATAAACATAACGTACGTAGAATGTTGACAACACCATCACAAGGCACTCAAACCCACTATGCCAAATACCATTTTGCATTTCTTTTAAATACTTATGTAATTGCGGTTCGCGAAAAATTACAAAATTTGAAAAATGTTTCGGATTATCAAGAATAGTATGAACCTCTGCTGTGGTACAAATGTTACATCTTCACTAAAAACAAATATTTGTCTATGTCCCTATGACAAATACCTTGAAATAATACCCACAACGCCTGTCTATAGATGCTGATCTCAGAAACCACTAAGGATTTTCACTAGGTTTTCACCTATCTATACAAGTATATTGTTTCACGGGGGAGTTTTGGGTGTGTAATTTATAGAGGGTCTGTATAAATTGGCCGAACTATTCGTTATTGTCGATTAAGTCAGAAGATATTTAAGGTTTCCGCTGCGCTTTAGCAACCGTTAAACTTACCTTCAAGTCATCAAAATAATCGTTCTAATTATTACTGCATTTATCAACGTTCACGCTTAATTGTCGACTATCAAAATATTTCGATGACTAAAAGTTTGGTAGTAATGGAGGGATTTTCAAGTCATTAAAACATGCGGTTTGTGATCCATTATAGGTTGTACTTGGAGTGAATTTCGAACCTCGAACACGAAAAGGAGAAAATGATAAATCAGACGGATATAGATATCCCTGGAGTCATCCGTGCGTAACGCTGGATCGGTTATTTTGATAATCTATTTACATTATTCTTCAAATATAAAGGTTCGTAGGCGTTAGTTTAATGTCGAGGTTCAAGGTTGCAGTGTATGATAATTTACAATTAACCTTAAACCTTTCTTTCATCTTTATCTTAATTAGACTTTTAAGGGCGAATTGTTCACTTAAATTAATATAAGAATCTTATTATATATATATGTTTGTATATCCAAAAGATAATAATTAAAATTTGCACCGACTGAAAAATTGAACAAAATACCTGTAGCGTAACTTGCTACTACACGACAAATACTTACACTCCCACATTTCAAAAGGTTGCTAAAACTATATGAGATATGAAAAAAAATTATATGCTAGCAGCAGTGGAGGTTATTTTCCTTCATCGACCTAATGTAGCGGGAATTATAAGCAAAATAATTTTAAATAATTTCCTTTAATGTGGATTTCCGCAAAGTAACGCCTGAAACAACCAATTATATGTTTTTAGATGCCTATTATAAGCGCCTAATCGGTATAAACATTAAGCGAGTTAAGCTTCGATATTTAATTTCCAATATTATTATTTATAACTGATCCTATTCAAACTTAATACATATTACAAACTACAGTATTAGGAACCTGAAAGCTAGGGGTTGCTCACATACACAAGAACATTCCAGTTGCAAGGATTTGGTACGCTTCAGTTATTTGAAGTACTGTTGTCAAACAGAACAATCAGTACTCGTTTGTTGATCATCCCACGAACAAATTGCATTGTGCTTTGTGGGTAACAATGTTAGCTTTATGCCTTCCGTTTTAATTTGTTCTTTTGACATGTGATAATAGATTGACTGTTTGTTAATTTTTTTGTTTATCTATTACAATGTGAGTAGATATGTCCTTACTTTTAAATAGTCTTTTGAGTTTTGGGGTCACCTTGTGGTGCGCATTCGTCTCCTGAAGCCGGCATAATGGAAGTGACTAGCAGTTGTCTTTAGCTTAAAATCAGGTCGAAAGTTGTCATATATTAGGTTACTATAAAACAAATTAAGAGTTTATAAATTAGGGTTTATGTTTTTTTTAAAACGTTACATAAGTATCTTGCTATTCATACATATATGTAACATATATATATCTTAATAATGGTTGTTTATGTTGCCGTTATGAAGACATAAGCTTGCAGCTCACAACTTTACATGGTATCTTATATTGAATTTAATATAACTAAACGTTAAAGTTCTTTAAGGGTATCTATATCTGCATAATAAAGACAGAAAGCATAGTGGCTGTAGCATTTCAGATTGTCTACTATCTACTATGTTGTGTCATTCCTTTGGGATGTCAGTGGATATTATAAAAATACGTAATTGACTAATAAATACTCGTGATAATTGGCATTCATGTAATAACTACATTTTTATAAACATTGGAAATTTATTGTTGCAGAGCGAAAAAGACAATGGAAAAAGCTGCATATTGTCGTGCGAGAAAAGGAAAGCCGATGATGCAGATATCAATAAAGATCTCAAAAAAGTAAGCATTTTTCTTTTGTTAAATTAATTCGAACTAATTATCACCCTTACTAACTAACTCTACCGATATTATCTTTATGCAATTTAAGACTTATCCTATGACTATGATTGACGAGTTTCTTGTGGTATTCTTCTCGTCATACGCCTTTTCGAAGCTATTGTAGAGTCTAACGATGAGCAAGCGCATGCCTTTAGTGCCTATGTCAGCGGTTCTCAAACTTTTTTGGCGAAGGAAAAAGCCTTAATATAATTATAAAAAACTGGTTTATATGTATTTATCAATAATCATATTGCGTAATATTTAGGTGTAACCTTATAATCTCCCTTTGGTAGGTATTTTTTTCAGTATTTTAGCCCTAAGGTTCCGCGGAACACCACTTTGGGAATGGCTGGCCTATGCTAATAAACGGTTTTCATTTCATTTCATCCCTTTATATATAAAGGACTAACATTGGAAAACTCTCAGTTGTTTCTTATTATGGTTCTTTTAACGGTGAAAAGTACAAAAGTTTATTTATTATAACGTACAAATTAGACTACATTAAAGATAATAGCATAATATATAAATAATAATAATAATAAGGGTAGTATTAACCCAAAAACTTTGTTTAAAATGTGCCACTGACACGCAACATTTCTTCATTTCAAAACTGAAAATTAACAAAATAAATGCTTCAAGGAACACTGGCTCCCTATTCTTGATGCTATTTTAGTTTTAGATCTTTATAATATTAACTAAAATATAATTTTAAAATTTCAGTGAATATTCATTTGTTTAGGTTAAAATAGCGATATATTATAATAAGTCTACATATGCATATTTCGCTATAGTAGCAATTGGTTCTGCTCATAAACCGTAGTATAACTTGGCATCAACTGGAATAGTTTGTTACTCTTAGTATTGATCGTATACATTTTGGTATCAGTGTACGGGAAAGCACTATCTACAGAAATACAGTCCTAGAGCAAGACTGTATATAGGGATTTTGTATTTGGTGAAAAAAAAAAACCAGAAAAAATATGTACAAAATTGACATCGTTTCGAAAACGAATACAAGAATTAGTCCGACCACAACATTTGAATCTCGTCATTTTGTTTTCATTATGCGGTCTAACAAAATGTAAGGAAAGAGTTGTATCAAGTTTACGATATGCGCCAGAACATTTTGGCACTTTAAATACCTAAAAATTCTAACTGACGCCTTTTAACTACACGAGTTTGGGAATGGGAAGGGAACGGCCGGTGTTTTAAGAACCGTGACGCACGCTAACTTAACTTGCTTATAACTGTCTAAAAATACTATCACAATTAAAATAAATTATAGGAGTTATTAGTTATTACACATTATTTAAAAGTTTGTTGTTATTCAAATAATAATAATAATAAAGTCTGTTAAGTCATAATTAAAATGTTTTGAATTGTTTTAATTAAAATTTTGATCAAAATATTGAAATAAGTTATAATTTGTTTCGTACTAATTTTGTTAACGAAAACAAAGATTTAATTTATGTAAAGATAATGTTTGCTTATTTAATCGTAAAATATGTTAATACTTGGTGAGTTTGTTTTTATTACCTGATTATTTAAAACCAAATTTGCGGTCGGGTCTAGCCTTTTTTCTAAATCATTATTGAACTTTTTGCCTTGCGTGAATTAATAATCGAAGGTCGCATACGAGCTATTTACAATGTAAACAGACTGTGTGAATTTCCATAAAAATTCATTGCTGTTTGAAACTCGCGAGCCTGAGAGGCGGGCGTGCCTTCGCTTTGGTTAAAAAAAACTTTTCTCATTTCGCGGCAACTCTGCTCGCTTCCCATAGGTACTAACTGGACTTTTGTAAACGGCTTTTAACGGTTGTAATTTGTATGTATTTTCGAAATTAGAATACAAGTTTTTTTTTTTCAAAAATCGAGCGGCTTTTGTTTAACGATTCTATTATATCTATAAATATATGTATAAAGTAAATATTTATAATATTAAAAAGTGAATACTAAATAATAAATCTTCTTTTATGTTTTTTTTTTGTATTAGAAACGAAAAGGTTCTTAACGTTGACTCTATTTTATTGCAATGTTAAAATATTTTCTCTTTGTTTCAGGCTAAATTAGAAACAAAGGCTTTAAAAGCGAAGAGGCCGGGCTTCACCGATGACAGATATAACGAGACGTCATATTATGTCGAGCATGGTAAGATATCCTATAAAAGAACACATTTGTTGTAATATAAGAATTATAATTATTGCAATCGCGGGAATCTTAAAAATTGCTGCCCCAATTTAAATGTAAATAAAATGTTAACACTTCACCCCTTGAATGTTGGCATAAAGTTATTTTTGTAATGTGACTATTTTTATCCTACGAAGAAACACGGAGTCTTGTGAATCCCGCTACGTCAGCGTGCCACAAAGGGCGAAACTCACAAAAGGTTTCTAATAAACATTAACGGGCTCACCTATTGCCTGGAATTCAATGAGTTATTAAGCTTACTCATTGCTGCCGCATTGCTGTGCTTTATGTTATAGTGGTTACGATGTTTGTTTGGCATTTTGGTTAATTAATGTCAAATATAACATTCAAATTCATTTACTTGTCTTAAAACAATGTTAGTATTATCACATATATTGCACATTGTGTGTGGCATGCAAATAAACATCGGAGGTCCCGGATTCCAATCGTAGAATTAAAAACGTACAGTCATGCCCCTCTTTAGACCCGCGACCATAGAGAAGTTGATGACTACTTACATTATGTTTATACGCACTCTTTCGCGTAATTTAATAATAAATTTGAATATCGCGTTATAGTGAAAACGCGCATAACGGGGTCGCGTAAAGCGGGGTATTGCTGTATTCTTTTTTTATATTTTAAAATTCAATTTCATTTATTAGCCAAAAAATATGGTTAATAACATGGTCTTAAAGTAATGTTAGTAGTATTATTATAGTAGTATACACATTGTATATGGCAATAATAAATTTATTATGTCAACCTTAAATGCTAAATAATGTCAAATTAAACCACAAAATGACAGTCATAAATTCTCCAATTAAATAATGGCACTTTTTTATTAGAAATACATTGAGATTCTTTTTTTTTTAATGTAAAATTATGTTAGTTTATTTATATTACAAAGGTATTTACGCAACTGTTTCCGGCTACTTCCAAGCTGATCTCGAAACCGACTAGGTCACTTTCACGGGTGTTTCCCTTCGCTTGAAAGTAAGTGGTGGTACTACCCCTGGACGGCATATTGGGCTAATAGCCATTTATCAGTATTTCTACCATTGAAGTTTTTCAATGCGCGTTATTGTTTTATTTTTCGATGCCTAATTGTATTAATAGACGTCTGATATGTTATCAGATGGTAACGGATATTTCAGGTTGTCATCCTCTCTTTAAATTGTAGTCAGTATATTATATATATGTACAACCTTAGTTCAAGTTGTATGGTATATGACATCTTAATCTCAAGTTTAGATGAAGTTTGCAATGTTGACGGACCTCTCGTATCTTGTTACAGGTGAACGTTTCATCTTATAGGGTAGGGCTTATTAATAGAGCGTCTTTAGCTCTTGAGTATAGTTTTGAATAAATTTGTTTAAAATTTGCATGTTTGCGGCCGATATTGCATATTTGCGGCCATTTAATTAAAGTTTCAAGTGATTTTAAACTATTGGATTTGAGCTCGTGAAGTTTCAAGTTTAATTTTACGGCACGGTATTAATTCTATACTTATAGCTGGAATTAACAATTGAATAGTAAAATAATCGCATTTCAATTGTTTATTAAAAGTGATTTTGTGTAGAAATAGGTTATAAAGCAATAAAATTATAGTCAATTCTCAACGTAATTACAATTGTGTGTATTCTCAATAGATTATTGTTTTCATATCAATTGACTCAATTAGAATCCCTGACTTATTCATTCGATATATATAATACTAAGATAGGCGGATTAAGTTATGATTCAGATTTATATCGGTACACGAATACATTAGTTGATATATTTTTCAATGTAAAAGGACCTGAAGGGATCAGGTTTTTTACGACCCCTGTAGCGACAGGAATCATAAATGTATAAATTTCTTTGCACCTTTACCTTGTTACAGGGCTGCGGAAAGTTTTTCCGTATTACTTCACGTTCACGACATTTACGAAGGGTCGTTGGGTCGGGGAGCGCATTTTGGATGTGTTCGCGAGGGAGTTCCGTGCCCATCCAGCGGCTGAATACGAGCGCTGTATCCGCGCCGGGACGCTCACCGTCAACTACGAGAAGGTCGACCCCGACTACAGGCTCAAGCACAACGACCTGCTGGCCAACGTCGTGCACAGGTACTGACTTACACACATCAACGTACACACATGCCATTTCACTACAATTCAGCGTCTCACAGAACAAATACAATTTGCTTAAATGAAGATACGGTCAAATAACGACCCCTAAGTATGTATATAACACTTGAACTTGTAGTTAATGTCAATTAACTTAACCTTAATAATAACCTTTTGAACTTCTCACATTCTATTGTAATATTTATATCTGTATTTACTTAAGGTATATTATCTACACTCTATAAAACGAGTGGTTTAATTTGGCTTCAACATTTCAATACTACGCAGTACACTGTTCTAAAGCAGAAAGCTTTTCTAAGAGTATAAACCTTATGTAGTAATAATAATAATAATGACGAAATTACAGCGATTGTTTTAGCACCGAATGGGCATGCGCGTACGCAATATCGTCACTATTGTTCACTTGTTCTCACTCGTTTGTCTGCCCTCACGCATGTTCATTCGTTGTTATTCGTTTCTCGTTATAATTTCCTAATTCTATTACACGAGAAAAGCGCCAATACGAGAATGTTGAGCAAAGTGTTTTTTTTATTAACAATTGTGACGTCTTTTTCATCTAATAGAGGTCGTAGCCTTCGTTTTGCTCAACAACTTGTGTTAACGTCCTTACTTGCCTGACGAATGTAACGTTGCAGGCACGAAGTCCCGGTCACCAGCCAACCGATTACCCTCGTACATATCGACGAGGACATTGTGGTCGTCAACAAACCGGCCTCTATCCCCGTAAGTGGCAATTGAGACTGCCATGTCATCAGTATGGACGCTTCTAACATTCTTTGCTAATACACTTGTGTCGTTGTCTTGCATGCACTTTGTTTATGTTTAACACCTAACCTAACCTAACTCTTTAGTTAAACAAGTTATACTATACACGTGTTTAAGTCCAAAGAGTTTATGCGGGTCGCTATACTGTATATTTTTAATCGAAAAGTCAAACTATCATTTTAAACAAAGAATGTCCAGTGACTTCTACTCATTAGACTTGTAATTAATTTCATTTTTAAAATTAGATCAACAGATGTCTACGTGTGAATTCATTTCATATCGTCATGTAAATATTCATTACACTTTCAGTAGTAAAAATTGTAACTTATTTAACTAAATTATACATGTTATATGTTGTAATAATATTAATTAATATGTAATTTAGTTAAAATCGCTGCTAACAATACTAAAATACGTACCTATAAAGCGTAGACCGCCATGCTTCATTTCAACAAATCGTTAAAGTTTTTCCTTATAGAAAAAATCAAAGTGCTTTCTTTAGGCATTTATTACGATAATGTCGACGGCTTAGAACTATATTTGCATGGTAGGGTGCGGCTTATTGATTTTAAAAATGTCATATATGAAGATTTGTTTCTTTAGACTTTCAGGATTTCTCTTTCAGCGCATAAATTATGTTTATCTTCTTTGTTTTATGATATCTTTTGGTTTGTACTTAATAATTTGTTTGATTATTTTTAAAAATTAAGTTTCTTTTGTTTTTTTAATGTTTATACATTGATTTTTATATTGAATTGATATTATAATTACGTAAACACACACATATATATACACATACATATATATATACATACTATGACACAATACTTTTTCGCTTTATTTAATTAAATGTCAACTATTGTATCTAAGTAAAATACATAACTCGATTTGTTAACATTCTTGAAGTATTCCCTTTAGACATAGAATTCTAAAAACGCCAACAGATCGGTGTGACAAATGTAACGCTGATCAAAATGCATACGTGGAAAATTGCTATGACTACGATTTTCAACAGCGTTCAGCTTGCAATAAAGGGCATCTTGTCGTTGATGTTGCAACTCGCTCAAACTTTCCCCTCACATAATAAATTCTAAATTGCAATTAGCACTGTTTTTGTAATACGAAAATCCGTATCATAGCTTCCACCATATTTAATTAAATTCACAATTCGACTCGCATACGTTAACCTTTAACTACTGAGGTGGGGCTCATATATGTGCTTGTATTTAAAAATCTTTGAAGTTTTTAGGGTTTAGTGTTTAATAATTAGTTTCAATGGATATATCTAGATAAAATAAATTAATTTTCTTATAATTTATTTGTATATAATTAACTATTATTTCAAAGTTTAGAGAACACTTGGAAAAAATTACATGATATCATAGATCAGCAAGAATAAATAAAATTATTTTTAAAAATCAACAAATTAACTAATTAGTGTAATTGAAAACACCTCAGTAGTTAAAAGCTAATGATGGCACACAATGTTCCACACACACTGAGTGAGTGAGCGATGTCACCGACGATATGCCGAGTGTCGTCCATCGTGTTGATATGTCTGTTTGGTGGGTGGGCACAGGCATGAGACACCGGTGCTCGCCAGCCCCCTGCGCATCATTCACGTGGACGACGAGCTGCTCGTGCTAGACAAGCCTTGCTCGCTGCCGGTGAGTCCATACGCGGCATGCCCGGCCTCTGGGGAATGCACATCCATTACCATACTTTAATGAAATTTACCTCAAGTCTCGAACGAATACTTCTATATTTCAATATTCGAACAAAGAGTAGAAATCCAACAAAGTTCGTCCTCAGAGTCGGACGCGAGGGTGTGATCTGGACAAACTTTCGAGACTGTGAAAAATTTTTCCAACAGATCTTACAAATCCCGCGGTTCTTATGGACTTCTTTGTGTTTCGTTCAAATCCCACTTGAAAGCGGGCAGAAACTTCGTTTTGAGTTCGGTTTTTTCTTACTTACATCTCCAAGTCCGCTCTTTGCAATCCGCATATTACAACTGCTCACTATTCTGTTTTCGCATCTCATATAAATACATTATGGGACATTTTGTTGTATTAGTTCATTATTCATTTAATTAATCATTTTTTGCATGTACACTCCTCGCCACATCTGTTTTCATGCATTTCTGCGCACTTTTTGGATTTATTCTAAATTAAATGCATGCTTTTGGTAACTTGGGCTTATTATTTATGTTTTATATGTTATTTAGATGACGTTCGTTTTTTATTACTTTTTGAAAATATTTGGATAATTAAGTGATTATGTTAAATTCTGTCATATTTCTAGGCATGATCGGTTTATTATTTTAGTGCAATGGCCATTGTCGTGATACTACGTCGTGTTACAGGTGCATCCGTGCGGTCGTTACCGCCACAACACTGTGGTTTTCATTCTTGCCAAAGAGTATAATCTGAAAAATTTGAGAACTATCCATAGGTTGGATAGACTGACTTCAGGTAACATTCACTTCTTCAAGCGTATCTCAAAGAAGTGTTGACATTTTCACTGTACTAATGTATTATTTAAAATAGGTTTGTTGTTATTCGGGCGTAGTCCAAAGAAAGCGAGACAGATGGAGCATCAAATAAGAAACAGACAAGTTCAGAAAGAGTACGTCTGTAGAGTCGATGGATTATTTCCAGAGTAAGCATACGATTAAAATTTACATCTCCCTTTGACGATTTAAAGTTTTACCAGAATTCAATTTAGTCAGAATTATAGAAAATAAAAATAAAATTTTGAAATTAATACAAATATGGGTTTAAACCCCCTGAAAACCAAGTTCTGGCATACCCTCACAAACTAAGCCAGCATAGCGGATGTGTATATAACAATTTTGTCCGCAGCGAAGAGATAGAGTGCACGGAGCCTATCGAAGTAGTAAGTTACAAGATCGGAGTTTGCAAGGTATCACCAAAAGGCAAGGAATGCTCGACGACGTTCAAGAGGCTGGGATATAACGACGGGACCAATACTAGTGTAGTCTTATGTCGGCCTAAGACTGGTCGGATGCATCAGATCAGAGTACATCTGCAGTATCTTGGTGAGAGGATTGACATGAAAAATACTTTAATTGAGTTACTATAAAACGGGAATTTTATAGAAATTGTTTATTCATCAGGATATCCGGTAGTTAACGATCCACTGTACAACCATCCTGTATTTGGGCCGTTGAGGGGTAAAGGCGGTGATACGGGTGGCAAGACTGACGACCAGCTCGTGCGTGATCTTATCGCCATACACAATGCTGAGAACTGGCTCGGAGTTGATGCTGCTGATGATGATCTTCTATTCTCTAAACCAGCAGTCGATGACAAAGGTATGAACATATTTATAAGATTTGTTAATTGTATATATTTATGTTAATTGTATGTGATAGTTGGCGAGGACGATTGCGATATGGGAACAGCCTCGCGGGAATCGTCACCAAGACTTGCGTCGCCTGCACCAGGTCTTACACCGCCTACAGTTATGACACGTAAGTACCCAAAAGAAAAGTCCACCATATAAACGGAAAGGAAAAGTTCTAAAGACAAAGAAGATATTTTAATAAATTTCATTTGTATAGCGACAATGCCCACTTCAACAAGCGGTGCCGAAATACCAAACAGTGGTGAAATGAAAATGGTGAACGCATCCGTGTCGACCGCTATTGATGAGCCGGGTTCGCCTATTTGCATGATACCGACGTCGCCTTCCAATTCGTCGGCGTTCGCTAATGAAGACTCTAATGATTCTAAGGTAATTATTTTTATTATTTGTAGTGGTGTAACTAATTGTATTTTTAATTGTAATATAATAAAATATTCTCTGCAGTCAGATAAAGTGACAGTAGCTACACAAACTGGCTGCGAGCCACCACTTGATCCACCAACAGCTGGATGCAGCGGTGATCCGGCGCTGGCTGCCGATCCGCATTGCTATGAGTGCCGTGTGAGATACAGGGACCCGCGTCCGAGGGACCTGGTTATGTTTCTTCACGCATGGAAGTACAAGGTAAGTTTATTTGGGCTTTGGTGAAAAATAACAATATTAAATAGCGACATCTAGTTAACACAATTTAGTTCGGTTTATCACCACTAGATGTCGTAACAAATAATTATGACATAATTTTTGTCCTTAGGGACCTGGTTGGGAGTACGAAACCGAGCTGCCTCAGTGGGCAAACATTGAATGGGAGGAGCCGGACAGTTCCTCATAGTTAGACGACCTTGCCCCGCTGCAGCGACAACTCCAGAAGACATTGTGTGTGACGAAGAAGAAACAAAGATACCATCGCAAACGTTTGTAAGCTTTACTATTCAGTCCTCCATTGACGATGAAACTTCTGGATTTGTGTTGGTCTAATGTTAAATGAAGGATCGTTGGAGACCATATTGTTTTAAAAAGATCTCACACAATGTTTTCTAAATTTTGATATTTAATTGTTACTTATTTGGCTGTTATTCTTATACAGTGCCCTAGGTTTTTTTTTACTATAATAAGTGAGAATTAGTGTTTAAGGTCTGGTTTCTTATATATTACTGTATTTGTATTGACGGAACATAATTTTTATTACGTTCATTTATCAGCAATCGTTTTGTTTTCGGTTCAATTAGTGTTGATTTTCAGTTCCTATGGCCTAGTAAATTACGTCAAGCTTTTTAATGCCTAGGATATAAGAACACTATTAATACACTTTTTGTAACTATAAATTAGGTATATCGCTTTAACGAGGCAGGGTCAATACCACAATCATGTTATGATAAAATTGTACATCATGAGTTTTAAAAGAAAATTTTATATGGGATAGCTCTTCTACTAAAAATTTCCCTTAGAATCAGTCATATGACTGCCGCTGTCTTATGTGGTGAGTACATTTTTGGGGGTCTACTATCGGGTACTCTTTTGTTTGAAATTCGAGCAACTTTAGGTGACAAAAATAGGTACTAATTTAAAAATAATTATTAATTAACACGAATGCTATTACTGATCCTAAGGGAATTTTCTACTCAATAGAATTTTTAAAAGCGTTTCTCGTTTCGACGCAAACATTGGACCAGGTCATATATATATTTTCGGAAAACCTTCGACATTCAAAATGCTTGGACCATACTTATCTATATAGGAAAGCTATCTCGAAATATTTGTATGCATAATAATATCATAGAATTCGCGTTTTTGTAGATGTTATAGAGGTATAAATATACACGTTTTGGCTTCCATAGTGAATTAGACATATGTTATGGAATATTCGGGTAATATTTCTCTCTCTCTGTTTCCTTATATTGTATAATTTATAGGCCAGTTATTTGCATTTATATATTGTTATACATACGATTATATATTAACTTCTGTTCAATTGTTTAGCTTTTTTTACAATTTATTTCCTTTGTTTTTCAAATTTTAAGTGTACCTCAAGGATGTGAACATACACCTTTCAGTGTTGATCACCTTTTAAAGACAAAATTCAATTATAATTGTAACTTAAAGCAAGCAGCATGTGTTAAAGACATCGCAGTTTTAGGGTTTTGTTACTATTTGCGTGCTTTGTATTAGTTTTAAGATTATCTTCATTTTTCTGTTCTCGGTTGTTTATTTTCGGATATACGATATACGAATCTTGTTTCGGTTTTTTTTTTTGTTTCGTTTTGTATTCGTTGATTTATTTGAGAAAACGCTGGTTCGTTTTTTAGTATAATTCTTCGTAGTGTGATTTCTTAAAAAGACAATTTCTTCTTCCTGAATACTTACGAGCTTTCATTATAAATTATATATTAATATGTATTGTTGAATAATATTGTTATATATTTTACATGCCTACTAGCTATCGGGCTTGATTAGAAATTCATTTTCGTCATGACAATAGGTTGGACGGGTCGCCTGCATAGAAACATGCGATCGATTCAACGAAGAGACCCTTTAAATAAAAGCTTTTGGTAGATATTATAAAATAATTTAAAATGAATAATCTGGCGATCATTGTTGTATATGAAAACGTATATTTTTCTTATATGTAGCAATGTAATGTTAGTAAAATGCTTATTGTTATATTCTCCTTAATGTATTGGATTAAATCGAATTAAAAAATGTCTGTTACGAGGTGCTGTTAACAATAGAACAAATAGATCGTTTTGACACGAACACGATCCTAAATCGAACGAATTCCGATCGAATTAGGATTGTATTCTAAAGTCATAAATACGCCTTTTTCTGAAAATTTAAATACGGAATCGAGATAACAGTCATTTTAAATTATACCAGATAATGCAAAATATGTGTACCAATTGTTTTAGGCTGTGGATTTTTTTGTTCCCGCCACTCTGTTGAATAAGCTTTGCCGAAGTCTATTGTTAAATGTTAAATGATAATTTTATAAGGACCGTATTCAATGGAACCTTGTCGTTTTTAAAGTAAACTGATGTGTATTTTATGAGCAAGATTATCTTTAATATTTATTTACCGTGACAAGGTTTGCATTATTTACAAATTTCATACGACGGTCATTAATCTGTGGCATATCACATAATCGAATGTAGGAATGTGCTCGAAATTTTACACTAAATTACTCTAATTCGGTCGGGGATGAAATTGTGCAAAATCTCATGGATGTACTTTAGTGAGAAAAAATTTTCAAGCATATTCTGAATTGTTCACAATTTGTTGTAATTTTTTTTTTAATAATTTTAATTTAAATGTACATATTATATATTACATACAGCCAGACTGTTGAGATAATGGCGGTAGAATATTTCGTTTTAAATTTTGTTCTTACAGACGCCATGTGTACAACGATTACTTTGATTGGTTTTGAAGGTGGATTTACACGATTCGATTTTCAACCTCGAAAATTAAAGTCGTTTATTAACATAGACACTAAAGGCGGGGGCTCGCTCATCATTAGACTTTAGCATGGCTACGGAAAGGCGTATGACGAGAAGAATATCACAAGAAACTCGTCAATCATGGCCTGTACATAAAATAATTAACAAAAAATACTGAATTTTAATTCAGAAAAAAAAGTAAATAACAATTCACTTGAATTAAAATTACATCAGATTCGCGGTGCAGGTATCAGCCTACAAAATTATATGAGAAAGCACGCTGGTGAGAAGCATGGCACACAGGAGTAGACCGCTCCCATCGCAGCACCCGTTCACGAGTATCACGTCCTGGACAGTCCCGCCAATCGAACTATATCGACTCGTGTAATTCCGCCTTTAGGAGATAAAATTTCGTGTGCCTTCTCAAATAATAGTATTTATATATGTGTGTGTTTTAATACAAGGCATAACTGTAGGATGTATATTTGGCACTGTCGAGCTTATGTGTGTTAGTGTGGGTTCGAGTGAGACACTCCGACTTTGAACACCACTGCCTCATATTGAAGCTCCTATTATGGCACATGATTCTAGAATTTACCATTTTTTTACGTTAAGATATATTGTGGACGGCTTAGAATCGATGTGTTTTTTTTTAGAATTTTTATTATAATTACATTTTGGGATACTAAAAAAAATTGATATTAATTTCAATAAACATGTTATTTTTAAGTCGTCAACAAATAAAAATGGCTAAATAATTGCTCCTATAAATTTGTGACAATTTTTATTTGATTTTTTTAAATACAAATCATTCGAGCAAATATAATGTCTATTTATGTATATCTTAAATGTTATAATATAAATTTTGTTATTTATTATTTTGTGCCATAATTTATTATGTAAATGGCGTTCGATTGTTAAACAAATGATTTTTGTTTTTTGTTTATTTTTAATCAATATGAAAGACATTTTGTTATTTTGATATATATTTCATAATTAAGCGTATGTTAGCGTTTCCTTCTTTAGATCCATGTTATAAGGATTTCCACGTAAAATTAATTAGAATAAAAAGTTCATCATTGGCATTTGTTATTGTTTCATTTATTTACCTACCTGCACAAGCCGGCATAGTGATGGCGAGGTTTTCCTGCTAACAATTTTATGCGATAATCTTCACCATGGATCGCACTTTGATTCTTAAAGTGGTTTGCTATAAATAAAAAAGGTAATATATAATAAACAATATTTCGCTTTCTCGAAAAACAATGTGGTCAGATTAAGTTGGATTCCGTGTACTCATAAATCTCCCCAACGTTACGTAATGCCGAAGCAATCGCCTGAGCCTCTTGATAAAAATAACATAACCTCAACTCGAGGGTTCTGCGAAAAAAATGTTTATATACAAACGGTTGGTCGCGTCACTTTCGCTTGGAATTTTCTAGTTCATTATAGAGCGGTTTGTCATCACATCATAGAAACTGAGTAATAGCTATATATATATATATATATATATATATATATATATATATATATATATACTAGCTGACCCGGCGAACTTTGTTCCGCCTTAGAAGCAATAAATAAGCAGATTTTAGATTTTATTAATTCAATTTTTTATTAGGAAAAACAAATAAATAAAATCAAATATTTTAATGATTCTTTATTGTTCATGTATTTTGGTGCATAGATTGCACTCTTCTCTCCACTTTGTGATATACGACAACATTACTCCCTCCAAAAAGGAAAGCTCAATATCCAAAACGCGCAAGGGTTTACGTCGTCGTAAGGAACGACGTAGTGCCTCGTTTAATGCTGCAGATGTTGAGAGTTGAGTTGAGGCTACTCAAGATCCTGCTGTTGAGCGTTAGGAGGCCCAGCTGATTTGTCTCCGTGTCCATTTGATAAATTTTGTTGTGTGATTTGAGTTGATGCACCAGGTTGATAAGTGAACGTGTCCGGTAAAACATGATCATTGACATCACCCCTACCTCGTTTTGATCCACGACTATAATAGGAATAATTCTTCGGCTTCTTGTTGTTACTCACAGTATCGTTTTTCGTTTCCAAACTGTTATCGTTACGAATGACATCATTATCATCGTTGTTCTCATCGTTAGTTTCTCTTCGCCTAAGTTGATCAGAGTGTTTCCATTTGATTACTCCGTTGTTCATTTCAACTTGATAGGAGTAAGTCTTGGTGCGTTTTGATATAATCCCTGGTTCAGAGCCTTTCCCTATAAATTTGTTAACTCAGACTATGTCTCCAATCGAATATTCTGGTGGAATAGTTTCTTTAACTGATGTCCTGAGTTCCTGGAATAACCTAACTCTGTCAAGATCTTCCTTGACACTTGACTTAAGAAGATCAAACGTAGTGCGCATTTATCTTCCAAACAACATTTCACTTAGTTGGTATCATTACTTTAGTGGGCGAATCTTTTTTATTCACTGGATACGTTTGGTTGCTTTCATTGTCGCTAGATTCGTTAGACGTGTTGTGTCGTGCTAGGCGTCTCGTTCGAAACTATTTATGCATTGCTTTGCCGATACTAATGCACACTTTTGAGAAGTGGTTGTTCTTCCCGCATAACCTACAGCGTTTGCCTCTGGCTGGACATTCCTCTAAATTATCGTGATAGTCTCCAAGGGTGTAGTTCTAAAGAAAACTGATAGATTGTTTCACTTTCTTCCCGATGTCTTTTTACAAAACACACTTTTTCCGAGAGTACGTACGTTTTCTTGCCATAGTAATTGTTTAATACAATAATCCCAATCTTCATTGTAGGGGTTGAAAACATCGAAGTTAAACTTGCCGATCTACATCGTTATTTGCATTATGAATAAAATATAAATGCAGTTTTAACATGAAAAGCTGTTTATTTTCAACCACAATGACATAAGTGACAATTGTATTTTAATTATGTCACAATTTTTATTCCCTTTGACGTGTTATGTCACGCCACACGGGAACGCAGTCGAACGGGATAAAAAGTATCCTATCTCCGTTTCCTGGTTCTAAGCTACCACCTCACCAATTTTCAGCTAAATCGATTCAGCCGTTCCTGAGTTATAAATAGTGCCACTAACACGATTTTCCTTCATATCCAACGGGATAAAAAGTATCCTAAAGCCTTCCCCCGACCCTAAGCTACCTCCCCACCAATTTTCAGCCAAATCGGTTCGGCCGTTCTCGAGTTATAATTAGTGTAACTAACACAACTTCCTTTTATATATATAGATATATATATATATATATATAGTATTTTAAGCTAGGACTACCCAAAATACGCCTGAAATTTATATATAAAGCCTACCTACAAAATTACATTAGGAGTACATATTATACAAACTAAATGAAATTTTAATTATAGGATAGGACAGCATGCTCAAGATGATTAAGGATTAGATAACATTTCTAATAAAATTTTAAAATACATAGTTTAGATGTTACATAATAAAATAAAACAAGAACTAAACCGTCTTAGGAAAAATAAACTATTATTTTATGAAACACTTTTGGTCCTTATTAAATAGTATATTTTCGTATATTGACAGGTCAAACTTCTCTTTATAAATTTGGCCACTACGTTTGAAAACGGCGGTAATACGAGATAGTAGACTGGGTTAATAGTCACTATTAAATATATCAATATATATGTCAATTTATGTTCTAGACAATTCCTCCTACAAACCCAGACTTAGACAGCCTCCAATTACGGGCGTGCCTCAACGTTAGACGCCGTAATCCTAGTGAACACGGGCTTCAACCTAACAAGAACCCGCATTAGCGAGTTATCTGCAATTACACAATTTCTTATATATGTGCCTATAACCACGATTGTATTAGGTTCTTTTATTTTCAGTTTTGGTTTTGGCTAGCCGACAAAAATTATTAATAATTTGTTAGATAAGATTGGCAGTGAAACAAAAATCCACCAATATATCATGATACATACAGACGTGTCGACTCTTCGCACACAGAAACCTTTACACCCTATACCATAGACATCTCTCTTACATACCACAGACAAAAAAAATGTGTTGCTATTTCAACATAATTTATATACAGAATCAATTTATATGTCGGTCCCATAATATATATAATAGAAAAAAAAAATTATCCTTTACTATACGTGGAGGCAAAGACATTGTATGATCATCTTTCTAGATGGTCCTACAATCAGACTCAGCTGTTTATAGGAATTTTTGAGAGCGAATTTGAGTTGTGTTAGATTCTAGATATATTTTGATAGTTGAGTATATTCTACTGTGGAATTATGCTACTGCCAGAAAGATGGCAAAAGGTGTTGGACCAGAACGGCCAATATATAATTTAATAAAGTATTTGTTTATTATACGAAAACTGTCTTTCATTTCCGCAAAAAAAACGAAATTACTTTCCGAACAACCCAATAATAGTTGTTTATACATACATATAATGTTCAATTTCATATATCTAGTTCGGCAACCAGGGTACCCAATAGCATAGGTTTTCGAACCTAGTACCCCTGTACTAGGTACCCTTGCTATTTTTATGTAAATTAATTTTTTTTACAAAATTATTTTATTTATTATTTTTATAAGTAACACACACTTTTATAATTGGCAATTGGTCTTATGGACTTTACGTTGCACTACGAAAGACAGTTTATTGAAAGACTCCTACAGAAGTGAAGAAGAAAGCTAGGGGTATCATAGAATTTCGATAATAAAAATGTATTATAATCCTTTTATGTGTCCAAACCATCGAAGCATCCCATTCTGAAAAAACCACACAAGCGAATATGAAGTCCTCAATGAAAATTTTAATTAAATTTAATTTGAATAACCATTTTATTTTTGTATAAAACTCTTTATTTATACGGTTACGACAATCGTTTAAACGTTTATTGTAATGTATTTTGGATTTTATTTTACTATTATTTTGCAATCAACTATTGATTTCAATTACATTAAACCTAAATAATTGAATTACCACGACTTTTATTTTTTAGTATTTCTAAGAAAAATGATAAACTGTATTTGCGCACGACACATGGCTTTCTATCTTTTACACAAACATTATTTATTTTGATGAATTATGGTATTGAATATACATTAGAAAAAAATTATACTGAGGTTAATGGAATATTAAAGATTACTTTTTACATACATAGTTGAAAACTGTCGTTTTGAATTGTTTTATATTTTATAGTTATTATATATATATACATTTAGTAAAACTTATGTGTAATAAAATTGCTGATTAAAATGGATTAAAAATATAATTATCACAATGCATTGTGGCGATAAAAAGACAAGAAGAAACAAGAAAGATGACACTGACAGACTAAACGTCAAAACCTCAAATCTTCTTAAATAAGTATTTTCGGCTTGTAGAATCGACCGCCACAAGTACTCCCCTCTCGGTAAATTCAGAAGAATATATATCCGGAAAGCGTATTCTGCGGCCATTGATATGTTGTTACTGTCTTGAAAATACACAAATACACATGATGTTTTCTTGATGAACAAAAGCATGCTACGTTTTGATGTTCTGGATGAAAGAAAGTAGCATTTTAAGTTGAATGATGTTTTGCATTAACTGACTTAAGTACACGAACATGTTCTCTAAGTTTGAAAGCGAAGGTTTCCATGTCCGTGACAGAGTCTTCTGGCCAGCTAGTGAAGCGATTAATAATATTTAATAATATGTATAATGATTGGATGGTGGAAGAGGTCCAACAATATCCATAAATACATGAGAAAATTTGCAAGGCACAGGATCTTAACTGCCGATTCCGCTTCATATGTGCTTTGATACTTTTCATTGGCCATGTTGTGAAGAGCTGATTCTGTTAGGCATTGTAGTGGCATTAAGCGCCCTGTAATCACCGTATATTAGATGACGACCGAGGACTCTTAGAATGTCTACATATACCGAGCTCAAAATTTGCCGTTAGCTTCATAACTTCACAAATAAGGTTATTTTCTGGTTGCGTTGTTCGAAAGTCGTTGGGTCACCACTTTTAGAGAAATTTATGTGAAATAATATTGCGGATTATTACGGATTAAAAATATAATTATCACAATGCATTGTGGCGATAAAAAGACAAGAAGAAACAAGAAAGATGACACTGACAGACTAAACGTCAAAACCTCAAATCTTCTTAAATAAGTATTTTCGGCTTGTAGAATCGACCGCCACATATATATATAATATATATATTAGATTATATGTTAGATTCTAATAAACATCCAATATCAGGTCAGAAGGCACTAGTCATCTCAGGACAGGGAATCCCTAGTGGGATGACCAGTAATGGATTAAGCAGGAAATACATCTAAGTTAAGGCCAAAGATAATCCGCTTGTTGAATAGATTTAAATCCTTTTTTATTTTAAGTATGGTCGGTTTTATTTATTATTTATTTTTGATTATATAATAAAGAAAATTCACCTTTTTTATAGTCTTCATTATAAATTATCATTTTTGGGAAAATGAATGGGGAAAGACTAAAAGGGCCTTGAAAGAAACCCTGTAAACCATTAATCACAATATTACCCCTTTAATTAGGCCTTAAAGCGTTTTGTTTAAGCCAAATGAGAAATTTTTATACATATTTATATTAGAAAAAAATTCTTGAATAAATGTATCCGGAATTCAGGCTCGGGACTGCGAAACAACCTAGTGTTGTTTTGTTTTAAATTATTTATTCTTTATTATGGCAAACATAGACACTTTATATACTTATATTTGACATAGTGGCCTTATTGATAAAAACCGACCTCTTCCAAGCAACCAACTTTAATGTAAAATAATCTATAATATTGCAAAGGAGAATAGAAGGAAGTAATTAACTGCATAAAATAATTTATCATAAACATATTTTGGTTGTAATTTTAAACTATTTCCCAATTCCAATTGAATAGTTGTCCGTTTGAAACTAGTAAGTTCGCTTTAGATCTAATATCACGAAGTTACCAAAAACTTTGCTCCAAATTTGTCGATCATGAAAATAACTTCAAATAATAATTTTATTAGGTAAACTATTTATTCTCAACAAGATACGTTCAAATATGTTATTCAAAGCGATCGTAGTTAGGTTAGATTCGTTTTTATATTATATTACTGGTTTCGTGCGGCTTTTGTCTACACCCCATCGAACCTCAAACTTGACATGTATTATAAGTAAGTATTGATAGAACATAGAAATAGTAAAAAACTTCATGATATCATATTTAAAAAATAGAATCCACTAAAAGGCGATACTTTTTATCGCTCTCATAAAACTATTATTCCTGAGGGACTTCTTTATGACAAAATAAATAAGTTCTAACATTTTTATATCTATCTTACTAATAAACATTTAAACAAAGAATTAGTACAATTATGTTTTGTTTCTTTCTATCTTAGCTTATTTTAAATTCATTAGAAAAAGACAAAACATACATACAACTATATAAGTGTATATATCTCGTGAATGTTATTTTGCTTAGCTCTGGGGACTAAATCCAGTCGTAGCCATTAATGACTATCCCAAAAATAGTATTTAGTTACACAACAACTTGCGTCAAATTCTCGGGTCATTAATAAAACATTAAGCGAAGAGCATTAAACCAGACGACTTGGAGTAATTTTTTCATGCCTGAAAACGCCCCTTCCGATTCCTAAGTGTGCCCTAATAACTCCCTTAAAATAATAAGACAAAAGTGCCTTTTATAGGACAAAATAGAGCCTGAGTCACTGTTATTTATTACGTTTTAAATACGATAGTCTTATAAAATCTTTTAAAATAATAATTCAGAATTTCGACGTAACGACTGGCGCTAACAGAGGCGATAAGCAAAGAACATAACAATCAATAAACTAATTTCTGAGTCCACAGAGCGATTAATTTGTTTAATACATTGTTATAATTTCATTATTTCAGTGTTATATTATGGAACTAGTATTATTACGTACAAACATTTTAAACAAACAAAGGACTTAAATAAGAGTTTGGACTTTTTTCAAAAATGTATTTTATATATATTTTATATTGTAACTAAGTAATTGTGTCCACGTGTCATTGCCTAGTGTGGGATTATAGGATGCAAATTTATGTATAACAAATGTTTACGACGAACGATCCGTTCTCGTGGATCCTTGTGCCTGCTTCGCCTATTCGTTCATACTGAACTGATGAATCACCTGGGCTCCTCGCCTACCGAGAAACCACTACCTCAATTCAGTCAACAATTCAGCAACAACTGCCCTCATCAGCCCTCTGACAAGCCTTTTATTACCTTTGTTTCAAACAAAATCAATCAAATTCCTTATTCTAAACACATTCAAATTAAAACTGACAATTATCTCCTGTCATTGACAATATAACTATAAATTAATTTAATTTGCCGCATATAAACAGCACTTGTAGTTGCACTTATATAAAGAAGAAAAATAACAGTTAATTAAATCGATATTTTTAATTTAAAATCCTATTCAAAAATGCAGTGGAATTGTAGAAAATGGCGAGCAATGTCTCATTGTTAGTAAGAATTATGTTTGGTACACAGTTTTGTTTAATAATAGACTCGGAGAGTCCTAACTAGATGTCTAGATTTTGACCTCCTTATAAAATCATTAATACGCAATCATAACTATTATATTTAAATAATCCTATCTACTTTGTATAAAGTTATTTAGCTGTTATAAATTTGGCTGTTATCTTTTAAAAAATAAGTATATATATTATAACTAAAGGTAAATTAATACTGTTTTTACAAATTATAGACACCAGAAGAAAATGTTTAATGCATAATAAAATAATTTTAAAAAGCTTAAAAAGACTTAAACGGTGTGAAACTTGTCTTTATCTATACTGTTACGCCTGCTGTTTTAGGGGTAGACAGAAATATAGAGGTAATATTGTATCTTTCACTTCCGTATTCTTTCATTTCCACCTCCACTATGCCGGTTTGCGCGCGTTAGAGCGTTATAGGAATAGGTCATTTCATGTATGTTATACCAATTTAATATGTGCACCAACAAGAGAGAGTCCGACATACCCTAAATTAAACATGACTTGATAAACACTAATGCAATCTTGACGAGTTTCTTATGGTCTTCTTCTCGTCATATGCCTCAATATGACCGGTTTCAAAAATTCTTCACAAGACTTTTATATACAACCCTACTCGTTATTTTCTGTAAACGATTCTATTATTTACAATTCTACAATCAATTTATTGAATTATCTTTAATACTCTGCACGCACAAGTCATCCGGTAATTTTGACCGGTTAGTAAAAATAGGTCATATTGACCGGCTCGTAGTTCTAGTGTTAATCTAAACGGAACTAACCCAAACAAAACTAAAGTTCTCCAGCCAAAAAGCTAAATAAGTTAAACAGCATTTCGTTACCCTCGACCATCGCATAAAGTGTACCAAATTAAAATACAACAATGCGGTCGGAATCGTGGGAAGTTGCAGTGTTTGCGAATTTTCAGGAATCTTTACTTTACTTCGAGTATTACGTAAAGCTGACGTTATTAATATGCTTAAGGGTGCGTAGTTTATTTGTAAACAAAGTTGTAAACAATAGTTATATAATATAGGTATATGTACTATATATCAGTCGGAACTGACATTTTAGCAGTTTTCGTATTTATTAAAATACCTTCAAAATATAATTCTCCATATCATAACATAAAGAAACATTTTCTCAATTGCTTCTGAGATACTCAATACAATAATGAAGAATCTACACAAACAAACTTTTCACAATAACATAAAAAAAACACGTTAATAGAACCCGCCGATGTGTGTACAAAAATGCTGTCCATGAGCTAAGTAACTTTAATTCCAATAAATCAGAATTAAATCTTACTTATTAATTATTGAGACTGCCGATATATTATTTTAAAAACATACATTTATTACACAAATATAAGAAAACCAATTTGTCGTTCGGGTTGCATAACTGACTATCTCGGCAGGTTGAGTCGAGTTTATCCGCTGAATTATTTAGTAATGGCCGACGAGTCTCAACTGAAGATAGCCTTTGAGACTTTGTTTTGATTGGTCTTTGTTTCGGGATGAATACAAAGAAATATGTTCATGCATATTTGTTAGGGAAAAGGATTTGCTATAATAATATGCGATTATACTAAATGTGGTGGTTTGATGGTACCTACTAAAAACTTGTCCGATACCAATCTATTTTAGTAAGCATAGATAAACTAAATAGACCTAGAAAACATTGTCAGTAACATTAAACCATACAAAACATTTTAACAATAGCCAAGAGATTTGAATAAAAATTATAACTTACATGTTTTTCTTTTCTTTTTTTTTGATAAATATTTTTCTTTGTAAATGTATCCTAATCTTAAGTTAGCCGCAGTGTTTGTTATGATGGTTCTTTAAATATTGTTTATTACTTTATAGTGTTTATATAATTTTTTACTCTCTTTTTTCTTCTTCTTTCATTGTTTATATAAAACTATTTTTAAAAGTAATCAACAAAAGAACGAATAAAAAATAATTGAATTTATTATTGCGTAGTTCCAATGGTTTGCGATGTTAAAATTGATTTTAAAATTAATACAAACATAAACTGAAGAAACATTTTTCATGTAAATAAAAATTGGCATAGCGTTCTACATCGCCAGTGCGGCAGCTTCGATGGTAGTTTACATAATTTTTCGGTTCTGAAGTAATCCCTGAGGATACTCGCCCAGGTGTGAACAGTTAACTGGCTGAACATCATTTGCGAAGTTAAATTGCTGGTTTTAAAAATGCACCACAACAACCTAACAGCTACTCAAACTAATAACATAAATTTAAAACTTAAACCACGGTTTTAAATATTACCCTAACATAATTCGTTGTGTTTCTATAACACTTATATGCATTGTGATTTAAGACCATGGCTTAAAGAAATGAATGATTAACTTAGCCTCTAAGGATTTTGTGATGAGCATATAGTTAGAACGAAAACCATGACTGGCCAAAATTAAACGAATCAGGAATTACATTGTTAAGTAACAACATTGATATTCCAATTTAATCAATTCATTTAATTTGAATTCTTAGAAACCCGACATAGACATTCATAGTTTCTAAATAAATATTATGGAAATGCTTGTTTTTCTGAAATCAAACTTAGAAAGTCTACGTAACCCAAAACCTAAAGAAAAAATTACAAAAAAAAACCACAAAACTGAATATTACTGAAACGCGTGCCCGATTTTCTAGTAACCAATAAACACATACTATAATACTGACAAAGGGTTATTTAATCAAAAACTTGATTAATTCAATTAAAATGCAACGCAACTTAATTGGCTCCGATTTCAGTATTACGTGGCTAGTTCCAATTGTAATTAACTAATGAAAGCTTTCCGCCACTTTGGTCGGTCTCTGATTGGATGTGCCTACCAGTATCTGGGGAATTTTGTGCATGTATTTATATCCTGCTTTGTACCGTAAAGCTTTATACAAATGTCGCGTATTCAATTTTAAAATCGGATTATAATTTTTCCTTATAATCGTAGCAACCCTCCTCAATTAGACTAATCTTCTCGTTGATCCGATGAAAATCGAAGTAATCTCAATAAGGATATTATCGAATGCTTTTAGAAACAGAGAAATACGCGATTGCTTCAAATACATTTCTGGCTAAATATGCAAATTAACGAAGATTATTATCCACTTGGAACTTGAAAGTATTATAGTTATACGTTCTAACAGAAAATATACACATCAAGCCGGCATAGTGAAGAAAACTGAACTTTTTTAAGGTTTACACAAATGTTATTATTCAGCTTAGTATATATTAATATAGAAATTATATTAACCCATAATTTTATATTAGACTAGCTTTTTATTTGCTCATAAAAATAAATTGAAATTTTACATTTTGCGTTTTTACATCCCTACCCCAATAAGTTTATTAACATTTATAATGTAGTACTGAAAAATGTAGAACAAAACCGTTTTTAAACCCCTTTCATTGTCAACACAAACTTCTAGAACAATCGCTTTGTGCGAAGTTGGTATCCAGTGTAGCTGCAGGACGCTCCTGTTTCCTCTCCACACCGGATGCTGAGACATCTGCCCGTATAACAATTAAAAACAAACTTAGACTAAAGACTTCAATAATCTAAATCGGACCATACATATAAACTAATTATAAGTTTTAAATACTTTCAAGCCGTTATAGTCGCGAACTTTGTGGCTGCAAGGTTTTGTACTTAATTCACAAGTTATCCACTAAGGCCAAGCTAAGTATATACGGGCAGTCCTCGTTTTACGTCGTTTCGTTTTACGGCAGACAAGTCTATCTATTTATGCTACTTGTTAGCGACTAGTTTCTAAAGCAAACACATATTTTTAAGTTAAAATGCCGCCAATAAAAAGCAGTTTCACAGAAAAATAAAAAATACCAGCGATTTTACCGTATTTTTTCAGTTATAAGAACCTGACAACTTTTCCCTACAAATGTATAGAGATTTTGTGTCTGTATTGTCTGGTACTTAACATGACGTAAAACTGAGGACTGCCTGTATGTAAAAAAAATATTCACATTTAACATGGACAACATAATTTGACTTTTACTTCATTACTAACTAAATTTCCGGTCAGGAAATAACTTTTTTGACATCTCGATTTCTGATTGATGATACTTGATATAGATAAGGCGATTAGACGCATTTCCAAATTACTAATGGAGTTGTAATAAGTTTTTAGCTTTATTTTGTTAAAAGAAAAAACTTTATTATTATTTCTACCATAATTTCTAGTACTTTTAATTCAATGGAATATATATTAAAATTTAACTTTTAAATTTTCTGTATTTTTAGGTTTCTCTTGTCTTTTTGTTTGTTTTTATAACACTGAAACTTTTAATGAAAATTCGTAATAATATATTATTAAGGAAGAATATATCAGGCTAATAATAAAAATCTGTAATCTTTATAATAAAAATAATACGTTTAATAGATACTATATATAAATATATTGTAAAAAGCATTGTTCTTTCAATTCCTAGAATGGTTGCCTGCGTTAAATAACAAAATCGCTCTCGACAGACTACGGGGTCTTTACTGACGTTAGAATATGAATAGGGCTGTGGGAAATTGACGTCTGCTTTCGAGGAAGCGCATTTTGCCTTTCCGCCGCGGTTCAGTGCACTTCATTTTGAACTAAAAGTGTTTTGTAAAATATTTTAAAAGACACTTTATACTTCTTATTTATTTGTACTTTTATAAACTTACTGTAATTTATCAAAATACAAACATTTATTCGAATATTCTTTCTGAACACAGTTGCGATATTTATTTTAAAGATAATTGAAATTGCATTCATAATATTATTTTGTTTATCTATACTATATACTAAATAAGTTGTCTTCAAACAAGATTACATTTCCAGTACAATATAATAAAATTAATTACTATTACTACAAACTAAATGCTAATTTAATTATAAGATAAGACGGCTGGTTTAAGACAAGAAAAAAAACTATTAAAACAACCATACTTAATCTAAGAAAGTAGTGAATTTTGTAGGACTGGTATATTGTTCAGGAAATCTGTTTAAAGTGTGTTCAATGAGCTCCCGGACTCCGCCAATTAAGTTGTTGAGGATTAAAAGCAGGTGTATTCTTGTTTAACTGCCATTCTAAAATGAAAACAATTCCGTTTATTGCCTAAAACTGAGAGCACCAATAAAATTTAATTTTAAGAATATATATTCTACTTCAACTGAGAATAGTATTGGAGATTCATAATTTAGAGTTTATTAAATTTAAATTAATTCAATAATAAACCCCAAATAAATTATTCGAGAATATAATTTAACTATTATAATTTAAAACACTGTATACGGCTTATGGTCTAATAATCTTTCAAATCAATTGAAACATGTTTATGAAAGGATTATAAAGTAGTTTAATGGAATAAACGGAAAAGAAAACATAAAACAAAAGAAATAATACAAAATGAAATGTTTATTGGGTTTAATGGAGGTCCGAAACGGGGTACATTTGTTAATGTCGTTGGCAGCCGGACAAATGGTTGCAGTCGGGTCGGCATACTCGCACAAACAGTACGAACGTTGTGCACTGCGGCTAAATAGCTTTAATTCCCGCAACAGTTAGTTGGCAGCTTGTAATTTTGCGAACTTAATTAATTATTGATACGGTTTAAAAGAGTTTTATTGCTAGTAGGTTTCATTTTGATTAATTTAATAGTTTTGCAGCCATTGTTAGAGACTAACGACCACGATGGCTGCAAAGTTATCGAATCAGAGGGATAGTCTTACAACTAATTAAAATATGTTCGGTTGATATTACTAATTTAAATTTTTCTTAAATTTTGCCTCTATTTCACTGATTTTGATAATTTCGTTATCGTATTTTTCTATTCCAATCATATTGATGATTGAACTTGAGCTTTTTTATTTATTCATACTAAATTTTTGTTTTGTTGGAAAATTGATAACTTCAGTAACATGTCAGTTCACATGCGTCAGTGACAAATTTGACAAGGGTTGCTTTATTTCGTACTTTGTGAAAGTTTTTTTTTTCGATTGTTAGTAATTCGCTGACAACATTGCAAACACTAGCTTTTGTGACATGAAACTAGTCGTTAATATGTTTTGTTGTTAATTTCTCTACTAATATACCTATACATAACAACTCACACACACATATATATATATACCTATATATACACCTTTTATATAGAAAGCTATTTTTAAAGTGATATGTTTAGCAATCTGTCAAACAGATTCTAGTTGTCAGAGACGTTTGTAATTTTGACGTGGGTGTGTCAGAGATTAGTTGCCATACAAATCTCGTAATTTATAAGGTTTTATAATGTTAACATAATATTTTCATAATGTATATGATAGTAGCTACTAATGATATGTAACACGTGTTACATGGACACCCTTCAGGAAAATAATGGTCAAGCCTACAGACCCATGCTCGAGTTTCTTTGAATTTATTAGAGCAGTATCTGAGTTTATTTGCAAACAAAAATTCAAATTCATTTATTTATTTGCCACTTATTGTAACATAGGTCTTAAAACAATGTTAGTAGTATCATATATTATACATAATGTGTATGGCATGCAAATTATTCCATATGAATTTTAAAATTAAAAATGCTTTAAAAACTTTAATTTTGTTAATAAGGCTGTCTCGCTATGATGTACTTTAAATTGGTATTTTTTTAAATTTGTACAAATTTATTTATTTAATTAGGTCTGGCAACAGACACTTACAACTATCAAACATAAGATTAAAAGAAAAAACAACAAATAACTTATTTTATGTAAGGCCTAGCAGCGCCAGACACGACATGCATATAGGTTCAAGTGCTAAACCACTAGTCATATGTGAAATTCACTCCTCACTACGTTTTAACTTTTTAATTGACTTGATTGATTTTTAAATGACTACCTTAGTTAATTAAGGCTTTGTTATAAAACCGAAAACCTATAACAACTACGAATAATAATTTCACTTAATTTATTCCAACTATACTATGTAAACATTTTTAATATATAAAAATCTACTTCAAATAAAAATCAGCGTTGCTCACTCAAGTTGCCTTAAATAGAAAATCTAGACCAGAGTGCACACTCCATTAGTCGTCGCCGAGAGAGCTGTCTGTCGATCGCGAGGCTTACACCATGAATGATCAATGACAGCGCTTCAAACGTCTCCTTCAAAATACCAAAAATACTTTTTCCATTTCAAATACTGAGAAAAACTGTTTACTTAAGCTCACACGTGAGTGCTCCGTGGAGAGATACTCGTGTCAAATAAATATAGCATTTCTTAAAATATCATATTATTAATTTACTCTAAATGATATTTTATGACGTACCTTGCATTAAATGGACGTTTCGGAAACTTTACATTGCTTTGCAGCCACAATAGCTGTTAAACTGTAGAAATATTAGATTAAAATAATTAAAAATTAATGCAACAGTATCTCGTTAAATGTAGGTTTTTAAAATTACTTTAAGAATAATTTAATTTATTTTAAAACATCTAGTTTTCGTATTAATAATTTTTTTTTTATAATTTAATACAAAACAGTAAATAATTTTCTTTTGCAAAAGGCTATACCAACATTATTTATTTATCTACACGCACACAAACAAACAGTTAACAAACCCACACATGAAAGTAACAATTACACTGAAAAGAAATGAAGCTAAGTTTGATAACCTAACAATTGTGTTAAACATGTCTGAAGAAAACGTTATACATTATGATTAAATACGAATGCCAGTCTGCTACTCAAACATCGAACATTACAAAAAAGCCAAGTGCAAAATAGACTTGAGTTATAATAATATAAGTCGTAATATTTTAGTTGTAGTAACTTTGTTTCATCACGGCGAGTGCCTTTTCATCTCACGCGACCTCAATTATTTGTAGTGGAAGAAGTAAACTTTATATTTTTCCATTTCAAAAAGTATTGCTCTCTCAAAAGAAAATATATTAACCTCCTTGAAATTGTCTTTTATACATTTAATAGTCCGGCACGTAGGTAACCGTAACATTGGCATGTTATGTTTGTTAACCTTAAAGATATGTGTATAATAGGACAAAAATGTGTGTATAATAGTAATAATAATTATTATCAGTCATCATAGGTATTCGAAAGCTATGAATTGATTTTATTCTTTGAACTATGAGAAGTTCATTTTACAATATTTTTCAGTGAAATTATAAAATGAATGAGGCCTTTCCTGTACATGAGAGACCGCCGCTCAGTGCCTCATCCATCACGCTAAACGGCGTAAAACCGCCCGTAATAAAACTTGTTCAACGACGACTAAAAATATAAATATCCATCTCGCCACTCATAACTTTGTGAGCGACGAGCAACCTCCATTTTTTACTCGGACATGGAATATATTTTAATTTTACCAAACGCAACTCCGACCTTTTGGAAAGCAAAACGAGACATTGAAATAACGATTTTTAGAGAAAAAATAAAATATCTGTAAACCAATATAATTTTGTCAAAACATTCATAGCAAACTAAAAGAAGCTATATAGTTTTTCTAGAAACAAATTGAAAACTAGTATATTAACTTTGGAGCCCTTTTTCGATTTCTTTTGAATCCCTTTAGATCCTTCAGAGACTTCAAAGGGATTATATTAAGATATACATGTAAAATGCAAGAAGAAACTTAAGTAGAGAACTTTGTTAAACTTACCTTATAGCTTATTTCGTTGGTAGTTGGTTATTCTGCTTGCGAGGAGTCCCCACTATGCCTGTACAACATTTTATAAATATTTTACACTCCATGTGCTGTATATATAACAGTTAATATAAAGCGGGCATTACTAATATGAATAAAGCGGGCGTTTTTATTTCAAAACGACTTTGTATGGTATATGAAATTTCTACAATATTGTTGCTTGATTTTCGTGGTTTTGTAGAGTATTACGTTGGGGTACGTTTTATTACTTTCTCTGACGAATTGGTTCATAAATCGCAGGTGGGTCCCGAGATATTTCACTTTAAGAAAATAAAGCTCTATAATTAATGTGCTTTTTTCAAAGTTTTATTTATTTCACTTTGTTTTTTAAGATTTTGTGAGTAATTTCGAGAACTCTGTCCGGTTTAAAGGGTTCGTGTTACGCAGAATAAAACTATCAGTAAACAGCAGCGACCTCTATACTGTCGTGCTAAGTTATGTTGCGGTTACTATTAATTTGTATTCAATTATACTTCTAATAAATCATAATTAGAATATTACAAATCCGAATTTTACATTTGAATACGTAAATCGAAAAAATAAAAACCGTCTGTTCACTTGGAGTTTTTTTTTCAAATTCAAATTCATTTATTTGCCATAAATATATATAACATATTTTACATAATGTATATGACATGCAAATAATTCATACAATTAAATTTTACTATGTCAACCTTAAATGCTAAATAATGTCAAATTAAATTTAAACCTACGAAATGTCACTCATAAATTCACCAATTGAATAATAGAACTTGTCCATTAAAAATACGTTGAGATTATTTTTAAAAATGTTAAAATTATTATGTTATTTTTATAAATTTCATTTTAATAAAAAAAATTAAAAATAAATGCAATTTCCAAACTCATTTAGATCTCAATTTATTTACAAATATATCCAATTTTTAATAAGAAAATAAAAATAACACAATAAAAGTATACGAACCGTGATCGTAGAACTATCGCTATAGGAAATTCGGGTGATACTTTTTTCTTCCGTAACAAAAATCTCATTTGTAACCGGATATTATATGGCGGGAAAAAGATTTTTTAGCAAACTAATATATTATTAGTTTATACATATATAGTTTGATTTATGTATATATTCGTTGGGAAAAACATTGAGAAATATTGATTGATTGACTCAATAAAATATAATCAATGATTAAACGAACTTACCTGTACGTAAGGTTCTATCATAATTATAAGATAGTTTTCGTCCGAAGAGATTGAAGTAATCACAGTTTATCTATAAACAGAAAGTGACACAGATAGAAAAAGAGAATAAATTCAATATTTATAGACGAGTACAATCTATAAATATTTCATTGGAATTTTTAATAAAAGTGGGCGCTTTTGTGATACAGAAAACAGTTTGAAAGCTTAATCCTCTGCTAGTTCGCAATTTGTACAATGTAAGAGATTTTATGTTTCAATACTCAATATTAAAATACGATATTTTAAAAAATATACTTTTTAAGCCGCTTACAAATAGTGCTTGATGAATTAAAAAAATGTTTATTTATTTTAGTTTGTTGTATTATATGTGTCGAAGCGAGATGATTTGATTAACTTACGAAACTAAACGGATGTTGTATTGACTGTTTAGTACGGACATTGTATTGACCATCCTATTAGTATATAATGAATAGTGACTTCACAGCTCTCGCCGATTCCGCGATTAAAATATTAGCACAGTTGTTGTAATGAAAAGTTAAATAAAATCTATGTTTAAAATAAACTTTAGAAGTACTTTGTTACGACTTAGTATCGGCCAATATACTTTCAACATTTTCAGCAACTTCGAAACAATTTATTATAATCTTTCTACGGTATTTACTGCACTTTTGTTTTAAGACTCTTGCATCCACCTTACAAACATAAATTGTTCGGACAATTCGATGTCTAAGTCTAATATTGGCGGTCAAACGTGCTGTCAGTTTTTCAATTGTTTTTTTACGAAATATTTACGTTTTAAGTTCACATTGTAATTCATATCTAAGTCAAGAAATATAAGTAATAAGGAGTAAAGAAGTTTTTAATTTGTTAAATACACGCACATAAATTATTATTTATAGTTTTAGCACATTTTTTGGAATATAATTTACAAATGAATATATCGTATGCTATCTATACAGACATGATAAAACGCATGTACGCTATTTACATTACAGAATCCTTTTGTTTTATTCAAGTTTTCTTATTTCAATTGAAACTGCTGGTAGCTTTATGCTAGTTATTACGTTTACCATCCTTGAAATTATATCGTAAAATAATTATAAAAAAACAACTGCTTAAAGCACTTATAAAATAAAACAAATTAACGCTTCTCCGGATTTAAATACAGACGGTAATCTCCTCAAAATGAACAAAAGGGGTCTTAAAAAGCTGTACGAATTAACAATAAAACGTATGAAGTTGTCAGCTGCACAAACGAGATCATACAATATTACGCCAGCGACATGCACAAGTTTGAATCTACGGCATGCCACAAGCCGACCGGTAAATTCAATGAAAACTTTGCCAAAACTCACTGCTTAGATCTAAAGTTGTAATTAAATATTATACTTATAGTTTGGTGTGGAAGATAAAACTGTATATATTTGATTATAGGGACAATATACTTACTATTTTTTAGTATATAAATATTTTACTACATATTTATTCGTACAAATGTTGATATAGACGTCTGAAATGACGTCATTGATAACCATAAAACAAAAACAAGGATAGTACCAATGCATTATATGTTTGTAAAGTATTTGTTAATGTTTTTTAATATATTTTAGCATGATAAATATAATTATTGAAATTCAAGACGTTTAGTTAAAATTACATACTGTAAATAAACGTCTCAAAGAGAGTACTTTTCCGGACGATACCAAGTTGAATAATGTGCGGCAATTTATTGGACTCGTCCCGTTTTTCTACACTCGCTCCCATATTGAGAGAATAATGAATGGATTTCATTAGTTTGGGTCAGCTGCAGACTTTGTTACTGACTTCTTCTCACTGAAAGTATTTTTTGGTTTTAAGATGATTATTATTTAGTAAGATTGTTTTTCAAAGTATTATTTATGGGGTTATTAGTTAGACAATCTGATAATAGTTGAGCGTGAGACCCTGTCTGGTATTTATTTATACCTATAAATTTACATTAGGACTACATATTATCAAAAGGATTAGTATTATACAAACTGAAATTTTAAATATAGGGTAAGACCAGTATATTTAAGACAATTAAGGATTAGATAACACTTCTAATAAAATTGCGAAATACATAGTTTAGATGTTACATAATAAAATAAAACAAGAACCAAATGGATTTAAGGAAAATATACCTTTACATTACGAGTACATTTGTTGAAAACTTTTTATTACGAATTTTCAATCTTTGCAAAATATTAAACGAAATTTATTTATATTCTATTTAACGAAATCGTTTGCTATAACAGGGAAAGCAGATTAGTACCTACGTAAGGCTGAGATTAATATTTTTTTAACCTTGTTAAAACGAATCGTAGACCAACCTAACCTCTGTATAACGAACCTCATTGTAACAAATTACTTGATATAATGAATTATTTTCTGATTCCCTTCAGTATCGTTATATCAAGGTTGCACTGTATTATATTTTTAATCCCTTCCCTACTAATATTATAAATGTGAATGTGAGTTTGTTTGTTACGTTATCACGCAACAACTACTTAACCGATCATCATGAAACTTTGTACACATATTTTTGGAGGTATTAGAAGTAACATTACTTTTTACTATAGTTTCAAACTGACTATAATTTTAGCTGTTTGGAATCATATTGATTCATTTCTATTGAAATTATCTCTGATACTTATTTAATGACTTGAATGCGAGCGAAACCGCAAGTAAAAGCTAGTATCTCTATATTTATAACTATTCAATACAATATTTACGATTTCTAAATAGTTTACCAGCTATTAAGAATAATCGGGTAACATTATATTCAGTAGCTACTATTGCCACTAATTATCGTTAACAAAAACACAAAAACAAAACAAATTTAATACAAACAAACAATCATCAAAACGCACGTACAAATGGACACCTATTTACAAAAACATTTCTCGTACGCAACAAAACTTTTTTATTACAATTTTGACCTTATTGCCTTCACAATACCGCCAACATATAGAAGCGTTAACAATGACGTCACCAGTTTCAACTCATAACGTAGATGAGGGATAAAATTTTATTGCGAATAATTTTACTATGTATTTTGCTGACCTTAATGTATTATTATTTTTTGTTTACAAAAATATCTTAAAGACCATTAATTTCGAAAGGTAATCAAATATTAAATTAAATAATTGTCTACTCCTGTATTGTATTCTCTCTTTGTTACTCACCGACATAGTTTTTCATATTATTGTGAGCTGATACCTGTGTGGTTGCACCGTAGATCTGATCTAATTTTAATTCTTGTGAATTATGTATTATTGCGATTTATGTGATATGAATTGTTATTTACTTTTTTCTGAATGAATATTCAGTTTTTTTTTTTGTTAATTTTTTTATGTACAGACTAAGATTGACGAGTTTCTTGTGGTCTTCTTCTCGTCATACGCCTTTCCGAAGCCATTATAGAATCTGACGATGAGCAAGCGCACGCCTTTAGTGCCTATGCTAATAAACGATTTTCATTTCATTTCAATAATTACTACCAAATTATAAGTGACAATTACATATTAATTTAAAAGACTCCATACAGCTAATTACATTAAACTGAAATATGTTACTATAAAAATAATATACCTAAAAACACATACAATCCCTTGACCCACTATACTTTCCATATGAGGACAAGGACGAGACAAACATAATACTTAGATCCGGATAAATTCAAATTCATTTATTTACCATAAATATTAATATTTACAATGTTTGAATGGCATATAAATATTTATTCAATACAGTAATGCCCCGCTTTACGCGAGGGATAGGTTCCGGAAAAAATCGCGTTAACTGAAATTCCCGCGACCATAGAGAAGTTGATGACTACATAAGTTTATACGCACTCTTTCGCGTAATTTAATAATAAATTTGAATTTCGCGTTATAGTGAAACCGCGCATAACGGGGTCGCGTAAAGCGGGGTATTACTGTAAATTACTATAATTCTAGGTAATTTACGTAATTCATTTGCTTATTATTTCAAAGGTAGTGATGATAAATTTGGATAAAGTGGGACCCATCACTTACTATACTACAACCAACTATATTACAATTTATTTATTTAATTACCTTTAAAATTTTAATAAATAATGTTACATCATATTACATATAGGTATGTACTACATTTTTTGTGGTGGTCTACAAGCTGAAAATACTTGTTTAAGAATATTTGAGAGTTTTGACTTTTATTCTGTCACTGTCATCTTTCTTGTCTTTATTCTCCTTTTGAGTCCATTTCAATCTGCTTTATTATGGCCCATAAGTATTTTTTAATATTGCTACATAATAGTAAGCGATATCCAAACGTAATGAATTGAATGTCTACACTACATTCTAAATAATATCAGCTTAAGCTTAGGCACTTATCTAAACCTAAATTTAAAAAATATAATTTCTAACAATCGCTAGTCGACTCTGACAAGTAAATATTCTTTCAACGAGGAGTCGTACCTACATCACGTAGAATAAAGGCTCTGATTTAATCTTCCAAATATATGTATGTTGCAGAGAGATAACTCGGTCAGTAATAAGCGAGTTTCAGTTGTCTGGACACGCAGCGCCGAAGCCTTCAGTAAACAGTTGCTAAACTGCCACTGTTGAATTATGCATGGACATTTATATGCAGTTATGTCGCGCGAATCACTCAAAGAATAATTCTGAATTTATTTTACAACAGAATAGACAACATAGTATCGACTATAGGTTTAAATAATATTTTTTAAGACTAATAATGGTTTATTTTTGATCGTAATTTGTTTTTTATTTAAATTAAATAGTTTGCCTCCATCGTACATTGTATTTTTTATATTTTCTTATAATTGTGAATTTAAAGCATTTTTTGATTCAGAATTCATAAAAAAATCATTTGCAGAAACGTCACATAATAAGTCATAATTTTCAATGTTAAAATTGGTTCACAGGATACCTACGTAGCTATGACATTCAAGGCTTTTTATTGGTTAATTTATTTATTTTATATACACTTTATTTATTTATTATGATTTTGGACCTATCACACCATCATAGAGGTTTAAAATTATTATTTATTTTTACACTTGACTATATGTAAAAGAATATTAAATTAAATTCTACCTAAAATCACATCTAGAAATATAAAATCTATGTAAGAGACAACTTTCAAAAATAAGCTTTATTGCAGCACATTTAGTACTAGATTTGTTCAAATTCGTATAATTATGTATAAACAATAGTATGGGGTAATGTTTACCCCGATTTTGGGGCAAATCGTGTGTTGGAGGGTTAATTAACAAAGCCTTTATGAAGTTCCTTGTTTGTGAGGACGGTGACACATAATTTCACAAGTTTCCAACTGAAAGCCCACTAGGGTTGAGATTTTTCCCTAATTAATTTTGCAAAAACTCTGTCGCTCTAGTTTTTAATTATTAATTCAACTAAAATTAAAATATTGTATGGAGGCTTACAATCGCGTTTGTTTTGATTAAGTAAGAAGTATATCGCTATCATTGTGTTCGAAGCGAAGCTATATTTTATAATAATCAATATAAAATGAATAGCAAATCTCATAGAATCGCGAAATATTCTAGGAAATATTATTATTAATATTATTCAATTATATTTCATAAATAATGTTGTATTTTAGGTTTTAGAGATGTACAGTAGTAATAAAACAGATTAAAATAGTTCGAAAATATAATTATCACAATGCATTGTTGACAATAAAAGGACAAGAAACTGACAGAATAAATGTGAAAAATAAAAATAAGTATTTTCAGCTTGTAGAGGCTTATTCCAAATCTCTACTAATATTATAGATTTGAATGTGAGTTTGTTTGTTACGTTTTCACGCAACAACTACTTAACCGATCATGGTGTAACATTGTGCACATATTTTTGGAAGTATCTTACTTTTTATTTAAAAAGTTATTATATTTTACTATAATCTCCAACTGACTATAGTTTCCGCTGTTTGGAATTGATTTATTTCTATTGAAATTATCTCCGATACTTATTTAATGCCACAAATAAAAGCTAGTAACTAATAAATGTCCCAGGATATTTTCGAACATGATACGACTAATTTTTAAAAAATTAAGGCTTACTTTTGTGTTTATTTTGATGAATTTACAGTTATTGAAGTCGTAGTGAGATTTTCAGTTTAAAAGTCACAATAAGCCTTTTAAATTACATAAATAAAAAAACTATGTAAATAAAATACATTCTATAAACATTAACCAAAATAACAAATTCACAAACAAAAACGGACCTTAAAGCAATAATTTAACTCCTAAAATTGCATTCCTAACGACTCTTATCTATTTTACATATACCTACAAGTAAAATACTAAATCCTTGCAAAACCTTTTATTAGGTTGCGTATTGTAAAGTAGTTTTTACAACGCTTGTGTTTAAAGTTGAAATTTGTGTCTGATGTTATTTTCAATATATTTAGAAGCACCTGTTGTTTGTATTTCCCTTTGTGATGAAAGCACTCGCGTTCTTCTGAAGGCTTCATTCTGTTTTGTACGAGCTAAGCTAGAACACCTTGTCCTCTGGGTTTCAGGACAAGGACAACTGAAACAAACACCTACTTTTGAATTTCTAATGTGTTAATTAATATTAATTTCGACAGAGCCTCGAATTCGGGAAACGAAGACCATATGCAGCCGTAGATTAACTTAGATCATCATAATATTACAATTGTTTTAATAGGAACTATACATTTAACACCTTTGGATACATTTAAGAAGTTGATTCAAATCGTTAGCATCCTATATTTCGTATATGTTAATTGCATTGGAACACAAGCCCTGTATATAATCAATTTCAATATAAATGCACTTAAGCCACTTTCAAAATAAACGACTCATATAAAGTATTGCATTGAATTTCTTGAATAAATTAAAAATTACCATACGTATAAGACAATGGCATGAGATAAATTAAGCAAATAAACAAAATAAAAATCGGGTCAAATTTTTAATGCCTAAATTAGAATAACCCTTGTAACTGAAGCGAGTACAATATTGTCCATCTCAGATTCCGTCGTGTGTCATTATTTATGTTAATTACAAAATGTACTCTGACGAATTAAATTCCCTAATTGCCTTATTATATACAACTTCGCATCATAGCTATCATTTATGCGTCTATAAAATTTCAGTTTATGTTTTTAAACTTCTACTAGCTTTTGAAGCTCCAACCGGTATTTTATGAGCATTTTTGTTACCTACTGAATAATATGTACTTTGTTTCAGACAGACTTTAGCTGTACCTTATATTAGTAACTGGACTACGTCAAATCTTTGCAGAAATCACCTTCGCTATGCCGGACTAGTTCCGAGCTATGGGCTTATCACGAATTTTAGACTGGCTTTCGAACCGAGTTCGCTTCAAGCGATTTGTATGGAAATTTGAGCAGCGCCACCGCGTGCGGATTTGGAACTACAATATTTTAGATACTTTTTGTTAATTTTCGAACGTCTCGATCTTTCGTTCATTTGATAGATTGCTGGTGCTCGTAAGTCGTTAGTAAAAATTCATGACCCGGATTGCTAACGGATCCGTTTTACTTGTGACAACTCGATTCGAAAGCCAGACTAAATTCGTGATAAGCCTACTGATCTCGACTCCTAGGTCACTTCACGAACTTGAGAAGTAGTGACAACCGATAAAAGAGGGGGTAGTTATCCACTATCATGCTACTACCGCAAAATATAATAAAATACTCTAAAACTATATGAAAAATAATATTTCATAATAAAACTATGTAAGTGGTCGTTAATACCAATTTGTGCGACAGTATCGATAAAATAGAACATTTAATAGCAGCATACTATCTCGTTTAAGTTTTGCTCGTGACTTGAAAATATTATATTACCATCGTACATTTCAAATATTATAGCTTATTTGTAAGTATTATATCGTTCTAAAAAGTTGTGAGTGTATAGTATAGTAAAGACTAAAGTGCTAAAAATTAACTTATGTTCGTTCCTAGGCATATCCGAAGTTTCGTGATACGGCGGTCACTTCTATAGTTTATGTAAATTTTGACACATAAGCCCGTAAAAAGTCCTGTCAAATGTCCGTAAAATAAGCATTGTGTGGCCTATCCGTCGTGACGTCGCTGTCAAATCCGTAATTTCGTGAATGATTACGTAATTATTTTTTTTTACTCAAAAGGAACATTGCTTTGTTTACGTCAATTGTTAAGTTTATAGAGAAAAAAGCTCATTTTTTAAGTTTTATTTTATTTATCAAAATAGAGTTTTTTTACAAATTAAAAAAGTAATTATACAAATACTGGTGATGATTTTATAGTAAGTGAGAATAAAATTCTTGGGTTTTATTTATAATGTATTTTAGATTATTCCATTCGGTTACTTTTTGATGTAGTTAAAGTCATTGGAAAACGTTACAATTATGCGGGGACACCGGGACGGAGAAAGTTTAAAACGGGACGTATGGTCACTAGGGTGTCCGTTATTTACCAATTTGGTTTTTGACTTTGTAGCGGGTCGAAAATTTTTAGTTTACGGCCTTAAAACAAATACCAGACCCATATAAGCTCTTAATATTGATATTAAACCGTGCCTCCAAGACGATACATTTCCCATTTAAATAACATGGGGTTTTGGCACGTTTTACAATTAATTTTTTTGTTTCTATGACAGTTCATAAATGGCAATGGCAAACAATGATTTTTGTAGAGAATTGAACGCTCTACAAAAGTTTTCTCTTCATATTTTTCCATATATTCACTTGCTTAAAAGTTATTCAAGGTTAAAGTTCAACTAAAAATAACTTTTTTTTTTGTATTTTAATCAAAAAACTATCATTGTTTATATTAAAATTTATTGTTTAACACAAAAAATACCTGATTTCAACTGTTGTGTTAGATCTGTTAAAATTATTGCAAAGAGGAAAGTAAAATTTATTAAAAAGAAAGTCTGATAAACTACAAATTTCGTATTCACAATTATTTGAATCAAAAATTTTACTTTCCTCTTTGCAATAATTTTAACAGATCTAACACAACAGTTGAAATCAGGTATTTTTTGTGTTAAACAATAAATTTTAATATAAACAATGATAGTTTTTTGATTAAAATACAAAAAAAAAGTTATTTTTAGTTGAACTTTAACCTTGATTAACTTTTAAGCAAGTGAATATATGGAAAAATATGAAGAGAAAGCGGTTTAATATTAATATCAATAAAAATTTTCGACCCGTTGCAAAGTCAAAAACCAAATTGGTAAATAACG